>JARHVA010006111.1:442500-647500 GCA_037957365.1 Torreya grandis | reverse complement strand
GGTATGAATGATGATATAAAACACCATGACAACATAGCTAAAATGTGCATAAAGATTGACTCTCGATCCAATAAATAATTAAAAATAATACACCAATGATAAAAACCATGATGGCAATGTTGACATATGAATATAAAGAGACTCAATAATAGTGCACAAGAAATCACCCAATGAATGCATATAGACTGAGTCAAGGAACAACAATGAAAGCAAACAAACATACAAATAAATAACTAAGCAATCAAACACTCAAAAGGTCTAAAAATAAAATCAACAAAAAACATCCTATCATTAATCAAGTTAGTATCTACGTTTGAAGGCTCAATGGAAGGATAAACAGATGGTGCCGCTAAGCAAGGATACATGCAAAGGGAAGGTCACACCCCCAATGGTAGTGGAATGGATTGGAACTAATAATGGATTTGCCCTAGTAGGGTGGATCAAGGATGACTGAATTGGTTTAAAAAGGACAAATGCTTTTAGATTATGAAGCTTAATATCTCTCTAGGACATGATAAGATGATTTTCTAGTTTTTAGAATTTTGAAATATTTTTGAATGTTTTTGGATTTTTTTAAGTACCTCATCTTGATTTATGATTATGAGACACATAATGGTCTAACTCAAAAAATGGTAAGAGCATGGATGAAACAAGCTCACAAAATTGTGAGAGTATTAGAAATGGGGTGATTGAGTTGACCTCAACAGGAATTGAGCATGGCCTACATAGTCTCACTGGGACCTCAAGTCACAATAGTTACACCCACACAAAAGGCAGTGAGATTCGACTAGGTAGAAATAATTTTATGGATTTAGGCAAATGGTAAGGCAAATGATAATAGTAAGGGTAAGGTGATGTGGAAATGCATGGTAAAGTTGTTATTCCTAATTTGCCCATAGAAAGTTATAATTAGGAAACAATGATAAAGGTTAATGATACTAATTTACCTATAAGAAGTTATAATTAGTAACAAAAGGTGGAATATTGATTGGCCCAAAGATAGTTATAATCAATAACATTAGTCAAGCACAAATGAAAGATACAATTATTAGATCCACTATCATACTACTTTCATATACTACCATTTGAACATGTAATTATGAAACTGATGAAACTAAATTAGTATCCTCTCATGAAAGGTGTCTGAAGAACCAATGGAACTAAGGTCGAAATGGTTAGGTAGGATGGGTCGAAAACAACTTTGGTCAATAGTGAAGGTATGTTAGAATGCTAAAGGGTATGACATTATTCAAAGATGGTGATGTTATGACAATTATATATAATGGTAATAGGGTTTCTCCAAGTGAAAAGGTAAGATAAATGGCAAGGTTTGAAATAATGGAAAGAGGAATGACAAATGAAAATGATAAGGTAAATGGCAAGGCAAGGTAAATAATTCTATCAAGGTAAATGTTTTTGTTGTTCTTGCTAATGTGGAGATGCATGTCGTAATCAACATATGATATAACTAGAATAGGCAAATTTTTAAATTGCTAGCCCATACCTCTTCTGAATATATACTCTATCAAGAACTTGCTATAGATTAGGACTCCAAGAATGTCATTGTGATCTTCATTTGTCGTTGATTATATTTCCTCCAAATGTCAAGATAAGATGTCTTTGTAGCATCTGTAAAAGAAAGTGCATCTAGGTATAGTAAATAAGGATATATAGTGGATAATAAATCTAATTTAGTAATGTAATATAAGTTTGGAATGAATAAATGGATTATAATATAATGTATAATGGTTATAAAATAAATGAAGAACCAAATTTTGAGGCACACATAATATTATTGATTCAAGATTCAACATAATTTTGGTTGTGCTATGGTTAAAGAATTTTGAATATGATATTGATAAGACAACCATATTTTTATGTTATTTGGGCCTAATATTAGCTACCATTTGATTATGTTATAAATTATAAGTTGTATTGATGTTATCTTTGATAATGTCTTCATCAAGCATTGAAGAATTGTTGTGCTCAACTATTGGTGACTCGCTGATTTTTTTTCCAATGAAGTTATCTTGATTATCCCATAGCACCTCTGAGAAGGTTTCACTAAGGAACATTGAATTTTGACTTTGATTGTCTTCTAGCACCTCCGAAAAGGTTTCACTAGAATATGATGAGTTTTGATT
Organism: Torreya grandis; assembly: GCA_037957365.1. Taxonomy (NCBI): domain Eukaryota; kingdom Viridiplantae; phylum Streptophyta; class Pinopsida; order Cupressales; family Taxaceae; genus Torreya; species Torreya grandis. Next base: position 645,356 of record JARHVA010006111.1, on the reverse strand, counting down.
TTGATTGTCCCCTAATGCCTCTGGAAAGGTTTCACTAAGAGATTGTCCTTCTTTTGCATGAATGTGGTTTTGGTGCCCATGATATTCTAAAATTGATATGTCACCATGGTTATAGTTCAACAAGGTGTGATTTTATTAGTCCCAATTAACACTTGTGGGAGGTGGAAATAGCTAGGTTGTTTGGTGTTAATGGCATGTGGAATAGTAATGGAATTGGAAGAGGCAACACAATCCTCATATAAGATACTAAGACAACTTGTGTCGATGTTAAAGTAATCATCCTCGAAAACCATGTAAGGATATAAAATATATTCAAATTGATCTGAAGGTATGTGTAACAAATATTGTAATAGCCTTGAATGTATTTTGATTCTGAAGCTGAGTCTGAACTAAAGGACTCTAAATTCGATGTTGAGACTGATGTTGATTCTAATTTTGATGTTAAGTCTAATGTTGGTTCAAGAATATAACTTGACTCTAATTCTGATTCTTCATCTGGTGTGAATGCTACTATAATGATATCTTACTGAATGTTTGGTATTAGATAAATAATGGCCTATGATGGAATAATGGAATCTTCAAAAATAGATTCATTGAAGAAGGGTGTAACATAGATTATTTCATCTAAGTGAAGCCCCTCAAAGAGAGGGAACAACTTGAGGGGTGACTCCACAAAGAATAACTTATCAAAGTGAGACTCCTCAATGATGGGGAAAAAGTCAAGAGATAACTCTATAGAGTATGGCTTGTCAAAGGGAGGCTATTTAAAAATAACACAATGATCGAGATACTAATTTACCCAAAGACAGTTATAATCATTAAGAAGTGACTCAACAAAGACTATATTATTAGATTGAGACTCCTTGACAATAGGTAAAGGATCAAAATGGGGTTCATCAAAATTTAACTCATCACACATAGGTGTTTTAGCAAAAACATCATGGATTAGTTGGTTCTCTTAGCATTGGTTTATAAGTAGTTGTAAAATATCCATTTTGAATAGATCTTAGTCTTTGAATGATTGAATCTATTAGAGAGGTAATGATTAGATCAATTGTGGGTTAAATATTTGCATGGGTTTTATAAAGTGGGGGAAGGTTGACAATAAATCAAGGATGATAGTTGTTGGGTAATGATCTCTTTATAAATAGGCTCATCTAACATGGGCTTAACAAAGATTGGTTATCGGTCTAGGATGATAACTATGACTCATCTAGTTGTAATTACACAACCTTATTGGCATAATGAGATGACATAATTGGAAGGGCATAGAATGGTAATGGTAGGGAATTATAAATCTTGGTTGATCACACAAGCCAAAGGATGAGGACTTGGAATGGTAATAGTAGGGCATTGTAAAGCTTGATTGTTTGCACAAGCCAAAGGATGAGGTCCTAGAATGGTAATGGTAGGGCATGATGAAGCTTAGTTTTTATCACAAGCCAAAGGATGAGATTGTGGTATGGTAATCCTTGGACACTATGGAGTTTGATTGCTCACACAATTTGAAGGAGGGTTAATGGTATAGGTAGGAGATCGGGTACCATTAGCATTGAAAGGGTGAATTTGGTATGTTAATTGGTCTAAAGAAGGTATCACCATATATTGTGCTTGAATATATTTGATTTGTTATCCAAATTTAGTATTATAAGGAGGATGGGGATACATCTCACAAACTACATCATCACCATAGGGGAATTTAACAAAGTCATTTTGTGTAACCATATTATCATAGCCTAGATTGTACATGGCTTGATTATGAGTGTAATAAGACATCCAAATCAATGATAAACATTTTACAAAAAGTTATAAAGTTCTAAAAACTCTAAAAAACAAGGTCCAAAGGATAAATAGTTCAAACATGGTCTAACTTGGTCTAAGGAATGGAGCTATATCTCTAAAAAAGTCAGTGATAAAACTTGGGATAAAATAGTCTAACGTCAAATGTCTTACATAAAAGGGTCAAGTGGATGAATAAAAATCAAAATGCCAAAATTGGGTATAAATTATTTCAAACAAGTCTAATCTAGGTCTAAAAAAAAAGGTTGTTAGGTCTTTTGGAAAACAAGGCACAAAATCTAGGCTGAAAAAGGTATTGTTAGGTCTTTTGGAAAAGGCACAAAATCTAGACTTTTAATAAAATGAGGTCTAAAGGTAAAGATATTTAATCTAACAAATTTTAAACACAAACTTGATCAATTGGTAAAAGGCATAGAAATTTGGGCATATGGAAGATAGACCACTTCCCTAAATTTTTAGGCATAAAGAATAGTCTTTAAATGAAACAAGAAATTAGCCCAAGTTATATAACCCAAAATTGAAAGATCAATGTCTAGGCCAAAATTACATGAGGCATAAGCAAAAATCAATCAATGTTTGGATCTAAACTTGTCAAGGCTAATTTCACACTTGATTTAGAAGACTAGGCTTATCAAAATAGATAACAAGCTAGATAAAAATGAATGACATGACAGTATTAGGTATATATTTGAAAGGAACATGTGGTTTCAAGGTTAAAAATCTAAACATAAAGAAACAAGTCTTTGAAATAATTCAATCAATGTAATGACCTTATCTTGATTAAAAGGTAGGGAAAATGTTTTGTTTCAAGACTCCAAGGCACAAAGATTTGGAATGATTGAGGCAACATAATGCTACCCTTTTCCAATAAGTGACACACACATGAAAAGGTTTGTTAAACAACTAAGGAAAAGGTGTGATGTCAAATGGATGGAATAAAATCTCTTTAAACAAAGAAGTGATGCAAAAACAAGACTTGTTTTAGACATGGTATGATAAACAAAAATATTTTAGACTTAATACCATGTAAGAAAAAGGACAAAATGACAAAAACATCTAAGTGTAATGTCCTAAATCCTAAAAATGATAAGGTTACATTGTACTGTCAAATTTCATCTATATGCTTTCTCTTGAAAGGATTTTAAGTTGTTAATCCAAAAATTAAAATTGCATTAAAATTAGAGTTTTTAAGCCCCCTCTTCTCTCAAGAGTTCATATTATGACATGAAACTTTGGACTACTCACCCTGCATCAACATTATGTCTGCAACAAGTGGGGTTATATAAACTATCAATTTTTGCTCATTTCTAGACGGTCCCATATGTGTGGAAAATACTAGGGCACAATCACATAATTTAGATCTATGTCAACAAGCTTGTTGTAAAAAGGTCTAGTCCTTTTCATAACTACTACATTCATCAATTACTCAGTGTAGTGTGATTTTTGAATTGCCCCTATGTTCTAAGGCTGAGTACCACTAAGAGAGCTTGTTTTAACCACTCAAAATAAGCATCCCAGTGGGTCACCCTCAATTTATAAATCCCATCATGGAGTGGGGTTGAAATGATGCTAGGAGATGAATTCCTAGGTCAATGCTTCCCTAGAGAAACTTTTAAGGAGGTGATGAACTCCTTCCCACAAGTGAAAATTCATAAAATAAAGATAATTGGAAGGAATTTAGGGTTGTTTTGGGGTTACCCAAATTATATGGATTTTGGGGAGGGCCCTGATAACTTTCTTTCCACACTTTTGGACCAAAGAGACAAATTCAAAGAGTGAGAGTTTTTGATCACTTGAGTTTCCTAAAGGGGATGGGGGGAGAACATACATGCGTCACCTATCTTGCTAAACAAACACTTAAACAAACAAACATAAAAATAAAAACTCTTATGAGTATGTAACTAAAGTGAGATTTAAGTTTTAAAGCACCAAAATGAAATATGTTATGAAGTTTGAGCCCCTTGGCATTGTGCTAAAAACTTAAGCAAGATGAAAAATAGCTCAAGTAAAAATATTTTTAAAACACTAATTTGAAATGTGAAATTTTCAACTTAAAGTGTTGAAAATCATCTTCTCTTGGCCTTTGGGGTGTTGAAAAACATGTTAGGGTGTCCTTGTGCTTAGAATCAAAACATGAGTGAAAAAATGGCCTTTCAAATCTATCTCTCAAGTTTCTAAAATTTTACATAGAGTGGAAAACCATAGAAACACAAAACAATACCATGACTATTCTTGTAAAACCACAACTATTAAGACAAAATCACTATTTTTGTGCAAGATAGAGAATTAAAACAAAATCTCTACTCTTAGCGTAATAATACTTAAATAATGATAAAATCATGAAACTATAATAAAAAATGCAACTTAACCCTATAGCACAAAATGGTTAGCAAGAAAATTGTCACGATTTGGTAATAAAATGAAAGTTATGGCAATATCACAATTTTGTATAGTCACAATATTACAATATCATAAAAGTTTAAGTGATATCATGACTATAAAGTCATGATATTGCAATACCATGATTTCCCCTACAAACATAAATAGTCAATCAAAAAACCATGATGGCCAAGCATAAAATCATGACAATTAAGGCAATATCATAGAAATAATGACAAAAATGTGATTGTAAAAGTAGCAATATTGTGCAATATCATGATTCTAGAGAGTAAGAACATGACTGCACAGAGAAACTTCATGATTTCTAGAAAAATGTCATTGAGCAATTAATTTTCACTTGTTTTGATCAACAAGGTTGGATTTTGAGAAGAAAATTTTCAAGAGTGCATCCTAAAAGGCCTTGGGAGTAATTTTGTGGGGTATGGGTCCCACCAAGCATGCCATGATGTGAACAAGGAATAGATAGAGGGGATGCTAGTCTTGTGTTAGTTTAAGAAATAAAACTCAAATAAACACACTAAAATCCTAACACCTCTAGCCTAGACACTAAGGAGAGCATAGGTAACAAGCATGCATATAAAACACAAATAAAATATAAAAGAACACCTTCTTTTACCTTCCTTGGAGTTCTAAATGGCTTATTGAATGGATTTCTTAGCTTGTGCATCAAGAAATCTTCATCAATGGAGCTTTGTTGGCTTCATCTTTCCTTGGCACCTTGTCTTTGATTACTTGGCTTAAGATTTGAGCATGGTAACACTAATTATATGGCATTTGGGAATTATAAAAATACATCAAGAGAGATTTTTGAAGATATTTGTGCATAATAATTTTATACCAAAATAACATAGAAATCAATAGGCATGGCCTTGTATTTATAGCCTCAAGAATTATATCTCACCCAAGGTGAGTCAAGGTTGAGTTTGGACATGGAATGGGTTCAAACTAACCCTAGGTGAGTTAAGACTAACTTCAGTTGAATTAAAAGTTATCATGTAATTATGATTTTTAATCACTAGGCATGACTCTCAAATTAGATATTTTGGGATATTTTAGAAGACACTGATAACTCATAAAGGCAATGATGAAAAGGTTTGATATTTTAATTTTTGGAATTTCCATTTTTATATATTCATTAATTTCAAATGGATAATTCAACTAATCATTTAATCTTGTTTAATTATATGATTGATTTTGATATTGATTTTTACTTTTTTAATATTTGATCAAGTGCCCCACTTAATGGGTCCATAGGCCAAACTAACAGTAGTTATGTTGAAAGGTGATTAGGGAAGAATCCATGAGAGGTTTTTATTGTATACGGGATAGTATCCTAAATAGATATGCCTTAACATGATTATGAGTATTGATGAATGATGCACAAAAAAATTAGTATGTTTAGTGATTCTTAGGCTTAATTTGTAATTTTTGGTAGGAATCAATCTAAATTTTAGTCAAGATCTAATTGTAGCCAAAATTGGCTATCTATATTTGTTTACCTTATATGGTTTAGATATAATGTGAGTCTAGATTCTACTTGAGGTGGATGGGTGGATCTACCTAAGGTGAACTTGGTAAAAAAAAGTCAAATAAGAGGAAAAGGTAGGGCAAAAAAGAAGTCTCTATATTTTAACTAAGGAATAAAATATTCCAAGACAACTTCCTCTATCCTAGGTTGAGAAAATATTCAAGATCTAGTACCTACTATAAATTACTATTTACACAATTGATAAATAGACACAATTAGTCATTAAATGAAATAATTGTAATATACTCAAGAATCACTATCAAATATATGGTTAGATTGCATAACACATCCCTGCATCTAATCAATAATAAGTATGATCAATAATCTATGAATACCTAGACTAAATTTTTATTCAATCTGATTAATTTCAAAGTAAACAATCACATAGCCTATTTTAGATTGTATTAACTTAATGGAAATCCTTAGTAAGACACAATTTTTCTGGAAGAGACAACACTTCAACAAAAACTTACAAAACAATTTGAGAACTTTCTTCATTGTATTAATTGTGAAATTATTTTCCCTTTAGAATGAGGAAAAAACATATACTTATAGCTAGGATAGAGATGCCTCATCCTCTAAGCTGAGTCTAATTTTATAGTTTCTAATTAAAACTATATGACAAAAAAAAGAATTCAATGTATGTATCTTTTACAATATGAATAAAGATAATGCTTAATTTAGACACATAATTGATTTTACAAAATAAGCTAAAGCTAATAATAAAAGGAATGGACCAAAATTAAAAAATTATCTTGAGTGGAACCACCAGTTAAACTTGACTATAAGAACTATAATGTTTTTTTGGAATATACATGCATAGTGATTACAACTATAGTTTTAAATAAAGTGGTAGATGGTGTATGCAATAGGAAATATGATAGATCTATAAATAAATCCTATCTCAAAGAAGATAAATATTACTTGCACTTTCAATTAGGGATACATTAGATAATTAAGGTCATGACTAATATGGATCCACTAAACCTAATCAAGGGATCTCTTACCACAATAATATCACTAGGGAGGGTTCCAAAGCCTCCAGTCAAGAAACACTATGCAATAACCCTAATTAGGTCCTATGTTTTCATATTCACTAAACTAATAACAAATAAATCAAATTCTAATCTAGTTCTCACCAAATCTTGTGGCAAAAAGTTGGGGTAATAAACACTAAAAGTAAACATGCATAGAAGACATATAATCACATCAATGCATATGAAATACTAATGCATGAAATATAAGTGAAAATGCATGTCTATCTACTCTTACAAAGGATGAACAAAGCTATGAATACTTACTTTCAAAGATTAACCCTTTAAGCCTCGATCTCTCCCTTGGCCAAGGTGCTTCATAAGAAGTTATTGTAGTATGTAAGGATGACAAGGATAAATCAGATCTAGGCTACACAATCTATCAATGCATCTAAAAGACTTCTCTACAAGATAATATCCATATCTTCAAAGAAAATATGAAACCCTAATCTTTCTCCTCAATTAGAATGGTGTATAATTAGATGTGCTATATATCTTACTTCTTTCACTTATTTTAGAAATGGTGAAATGAATGTGTTCATATAGGAGGATCTAACACTAAAACCTTCTAAAAGTTTAGGCTGACAAGGTCGACTCAATTGGCCTAGTATCATAATTGACAAAAACAAACTAGGTCATTTAGGGGCTAACCTAGATGCTAACAAATTTTGTCCACAAGGATACAAGGTCGATGTGGATGACTATGTGATGTAAATTATCAAAAATGGGTTTATGTTAGGGAAATGGATAATGAAGGTGGTAAAAGACTAGAAGAGGGTGAAAAATAAGAGGCAAATCTTATGGAAATGTTTTTATGAGCTGGTTGGATTTATAACAAGTGGCAATAAGGGACAACAATCCTAAGAAGTACCAATGGTTTGCCCACCCCTTTCCTAGTGCACCACTAAGGGCATATACTCAAAGAGATTGAGACTCGATGGGTTCTTGAAAGATAGAAAGCATCAATAATTTATATAGTTTGAAAATATTATATGTATACATAAGCCCTACTCGAAGATCATCACACATCACTCAGGTGCAATAGGGGATGGTGCTTTGAGAAAGAACATAGTAACACACAATGTTGAGGCTAACAAAAAGTTGCAATATTTTTAAAGAAAAAATAACTAAAATTTAAATGACTGAAAGGGAAATAATTGAAAATTAAATGGAAGCATATCTTGAATTACATTTATCACTAGATGGTTGTCTACGGTGTTTATAATTTTGATCATGGATGGCACAAAGATTGCTTTTGACAAACCCAAAGATACAAAACTAAAGATTAAAAAAAAATAAACATAGGAAAGCCATAATAATTGGTGCCATGTGGATATGATATACTTAGAAGTTTGGTAATCTAGAGTGACATGTGCTATGTTATACCAAATGACCAAGTCAAAATTTTTAGAGTAAATTAGATAATTGAAAACCCAAAGCTATTAAAAACTAAAAAACTCAAACAAGTAAACCTTGAGTAAGAACGGCAAACTCACCAAGTCAAACCAAATATACATGTTGAAAAGGGATGGTAATCAAGCATCAATGTAAAAGTAGTAACAATCCTCATTTAAACAAAGATGGGCAAGAAAAATGGTAAAACAACATTGATAGGTGAGTAGTAACAAGGCAACCTCACTCAATAATGGGAAAAGTGCATAAATTAGAAATAAAATTAGGTGTTCGTAAAAAGGGTAATACAACAATAATAAATGGTAAAATAAAACAAATCAATTTTAGAAATGTAGAGCCATGTTCTAGAGAAATTAAACCCTAGTCACTCAAACGTGTTATTTTTTCTAAAGATAGATAAAACTAAAATAAAGTAATGCTAGCATGTTTTTAAGATGTGAAGCAGAGGGAATATAGAATTACAAAAATATATTTAGAATCATAGTTTTCCTATCAAGGGGGAAATGAAATCAGTGGAGGGGAGAATGAAGGAAAAACCAAGGTAGAGGAACTCTTTATCAAAGTCAAGACACTCAAATTAAGTTTGTCAAAACAAGAGGACTTTTGACCTTAAGGAATTTAAAGAATGTCTCCTAGCCACACAAGTCTTAGATAAACAAATGAAATATGTAGATCATCCCATAAAGGTTGTATGAATGAAAATTAAAATGGACCTGCCTTCCCACAATGTGTTCCCCATTCCTCAAGATCCGTTATAGATCCATCAGTCTACTATGAAGATTGGGAACTTGAATGATAAATTAGGTATCACCATAAATTTTATTGAATTGTCTTATTCCAATCTACTAGACTACTACACCGCAATGGACCTTAGCTCCATTATGAGGCCAACTATGGAGTTTGAGCTTCGATTAGAGTTAATATATGTGATTGTAATCACATCTTTTGGTGTGATTTTGACTTTTGAATTTTTTATGTTGCCTTTGGTATATCATTGCCTTTTGTTTCAACTGATTTGGATTTTAACTTTCTTGATGGTTTTTTCCATTTCTCTATACATATTTGGAAAACAAAACATGGGTCTTAAATATGAATTTCATTTGAAAACTTGGGACTTAGTTGCTAAAAGAGAGAACCCAAATAGCATGGTGTCTAAGAGTGTCATTAATGTAGGTGAAATAAAATTAATATCTTGACTTTGACATTGTTTTATCCAATGAGGAGTGAAATAAAAGGAATCAAGAGGAATGAAACATTAAACAATTTAAATTACTTCAAATATCAAAAAATGTGACAAAGGGTGAAAGAGGGATATGATGATAGAAAAGTGTGATTCCTTATCATAAGATTTAGGGAAATGGAGAAAACATTCTAACATAGATTGTTATGCAAATTTCATCAATAAAAAGAAAAACAAACTAAAGCTAAGAACAAAGGTCAAAAACTTATAACCATTGCAAAACACATTCTAGACAGGCAATGAAAAAATGGTGATTTTATGAGGAAGGCCATGTCCTATCAATGGTTTTACACTGAAAATCATAAAAGAGAGATACACAAATGTGTATAAAGCATGTGAAAAACAAATGGGATAAAGATGGTATTTGTAAGGAAGGTTAGGTCTTATCTATGGTCTTACAATACAACTCACAAAATATAAACCCAAGGGGGTGCCAAAAAGTATTAAAAATCAAGAAAATAATGAGGAAAAAAGGATTAAAACATGAGGAGGACTAGGTCCTATCCTCAGTTTTACAATGCAACTCATGAGAAAAAATGGAAACCAAAAGAATCGAAAGGAAGGACTAAAGTTTGTGAAAAGAGAGAACTACCATAGAGGGTGAGACCCATGTAAGTATCCTAAAAAAAGTGTTAGATGGATAGCATATAGAAGGTATGATAAGAAAGAAAATATCTACATTGATGTCTATACAAGGATGAACAGGGGAGAGATAAGCTTATGTGTCTCTGAAGGTTTCTTGAAGTTGAATTAGTTTGGTATCATGCAATGTAGAATAAGAGTGGGCATAATAAGATGCCCCATTGGGTAATTGAATTTAAGGATGGGCATCACAAGATGCCCTAAAGGTTGAAATGATATGTGGGTGGGCATTTCAAGATGCCCCAAAGGATAGAGTAATGTGTGGATGGGTATCACAAGATGCCCCAAAGGCTGAAAAGGGAAGAAAAGAGCACCCCATATAGCGTCTAAATGGATTTGGGTTGTCCAAGAAGATTATGATAGGGTATTTCATACTGTTTGATAAAATAAAAATGATGCTAAGTAATAAGAATGAGAGATAAAGAACTAAGTCAGCTAGATGGAAGAGAAAGGCAAACAATAAGAGTACATAGTGGACTGGGTTGATTATGTACTATTGGATAGAACGTAAAAGAGTATAGAGTCAAATAGGTCAACTATGTAATGATGGAAAGGGATAATAAGAATACAAAGTTGACTGAGTCAACTATGTACTACTAAAAAGGGGATAATAATAGTACAAAGTTGTTTGGGTCACTTGTGTACTATTGGATAGAAGGCAAAATAGATAGATAAAAGATAGAGTTATGCTTGTCGACTGTGTACTATTGTCAAGAAGAAAGATAGAGACTATAAGAAATTATATAAACTAGAATGATAGTGTTCTAAAATAGGTTAAAATTTTGCAATATAAATGATGCAAGAAGTGAAAGTAAACACACAAACAATTGGATCAATGTGAGCGATCCAATTGAGGCACATAACATAAATCCTTGCACCAATACTGGTCAATGTATGTTTTTTCAATACAACACATAATAATCATAGAGGAAGTAGTCAACTAAAAATTAAATGCTAATTAAGTGGTCATATTGTGTGTTATTATATTATTATGAAGTATTATTTTAAGTGTGATAGGAAAGTTGGTTGAAAATAGGGAACTAAAAATCAATCTATGGATGGTTTCAGGGTGTTTATGTTAAAAAGAATTTGTGTTGGCAATGGTATTAGCTTGGTATTAGAGCCTAACCCCTCACTTCATAATCCCATAATGATAAGGGTGTTTGGTGTTTTTCCAATATATACCATTAACCATGTATTTATACTTGGCCAAAAACCAAGTCAACTTCCCCCTTGGTGATGAAATCCAAGTAGGTAGGCCTTGGGAAGATAAGAGCTAAATGCATTTTTACTATTGTGTGATTTGGTAGTGTGAGAAAAAGAGAAAAATGGTGTAACTAAATGGTAATTTGAAAAAGCACCTATTTAGACTATGTGAGATACTCTAAGCATGTAAACAACTAAAAATGAAAGTGTGAATTAATTACTAGCAAATATTTGTTAATTCACAAGTTTAGAATAATACAGAGTCAGTTTAGATGATAATGTATGCAAATAGTACATAACATATTTGATTGGGTCACTGCTATTTTGTGAAAGCAAGATTATTTAAGAACAAAGTTGAAAAGGTCAACCTAGTCTTTGAGATAAAAACAAGCTATAGAACTAAGTCGATTAGGTCAATTAGTTTGCTATAGGGTTACAATTTTGTAGACTGCTAACTTGCATAAAACAAAACTAAAATGAAGTATTAAATTGTTAGAGAGAGAAAAAGGGAAACCTTGATGGTTTTTAATGTGATTAGGATTGAAAATTTTATGCTGAAGTGCCTTGAATGCTACTTTTAAATTTTACAAACTAAGTCGACTAGTTTGACCTAGTTTTGTAAAACCCTGTGTGCTAAAGAAGTATAAAATGACTAGGTTAACTAGTTCAACTCTATATTAATATTAAGGACTAAATAAGAGTATTGTGTTGACTTGTTTGATCTAGTAACCTATATTTTATGAAGACCTACATAGATAGAACATAATCATTTTGATGTGATTGTGTGTTAAACATGCACATACAAAGTTAGAACTATACTGACTATTTTGATATAGTATCAAAAATATATAAAAATATTAAGATGATAGAAATGAAATTATTAAATAAAAACTACAAGTATTATATTCACATTGGGCTCACCAAAATTTATGCAATGAGAAATCTAGTAGATCTATAAATTAATCCTAGCTCAAAGAAGATAAATCCTGCTTATACTTTTGATTGGAAATACATTAGATAATCAGGGTGATGACCAATATGGATCTTCTAAACCTAATAAATGGATATATTAGCTTAATAATATCACTAAAAAGGGTTTCAAATACCCTAGTCAAGCAAAACTACACAATAACCCTAACTAGGTCCTATGTTTTCATATTCACTAAACTAATAACAAATAAAGCAACATCTAATATAGTGCTCATCAAATCTTGTGGCATAAAGTGGAGGTAATAAACACTAAAATTAAACATGAATAGAAGACATATAATAATGTTAATGTCTAAAAAATCTTAATGTATGTAAGATAAGTGCAAATGCATATCTATCTACTCTTACAAAGGAGGAATAAAGCTAAGAATATTTACCTTTGAAGACGAACCTATCGAGCCTCAATCTATCCCTTGGCCAAGGTGCTTAGAAAGAGGTTATTGTGGTATGTAAATATGATAAAGATAAATTAGATCTAGGCTACATAACCTATTGATGCATCCAAAATACTTCTCTATAAGATAAGATTTGTATCTCCAAAGAAAGTATGAAACCCTAAGCTTGCTCCTTAAGTAGAATGGTGGATAAGTAGATGCAAAATATATCTTACTTATTATTTTATTATATTATAAATGAGGAAATTAATGTGTTTATGGAGGTAGATATAACCCTAAACCCTTATAAAATTTTAGACTGACAAGGTCGACCTTGTTGACCTAGCATCATAATTGACAAAAATAAACTAGGTCATGGACTATGTTAGCCAGTGGCCAAACTAGACCCTAATAAGTTTTGTCAATAAGGATACAAGGTCAATGTGGATAACTATGTAATGTAAACTATTAGAAAGGGGTTTAGGTTGGGAAAGGGTTAATGAAGGTGGTAAAAGACTAAAGTAGGGTGCAAATAAAGAGGCAAATCTTAGGGAAATGTTTTTATGTGCTGATTGAATTGATGACAAGTGGAAATAAGGGACAACAATTTTATAAAACACCAATGGTCTACCCACCCATTTCCTAGTGTACCCCTTAGGGCATGCATTTAAATATATTGAGACTCGATGGGTTATTTCAAGATAGAAAGCATTAATAAGTGATAAAGTTTGAAAATATTATGTATATATAGATGAAGATATTGGAGACACTAGAATCTGAATTGAAGCTGTAATAATTATTAATGGTGATAATGGAGGTACTATATCTATTAGGATGAAAAAAATTAGTCCTATAGGAGTATACACTCAAATTTTATAATAACATTATGGATACCAATTGCCTTACTTTTTAGTAGGTCATATGTGTACCTTTTGGTGAATTTTAATAGCTAGTTGTTTATGCCATGTGGCTTAGCTCCATCAAATTCAAACCAAGATGTTCCATAATGTTATAAATTATGTTCTAGTGGTGATGAATCAAGTATTGTATTTATGTACTTAATCCTTCCAGCTAGACTAAATGCAGATGGGGCTAGTTCCCTAGATGATGATCCCATTATTGATTTTCATATTATTTTGAGTATACTATTACATATTATGGATTTGATCATAGTATAACTTAGATAGTAATTCAATAGTTAGATTGTAAATAATTTAGCTTTAACTTTGCTGTTGGGGCTGATTATATCATGGATTTTGTTGGGCCTGAGACTTAAATGCATTAGATCACCCCTACATGATAATTAATTATATACAATAGTTTGGTCTTTTGTCAAATCCCATTTTTTATATTTGATTTTATGAAGTAGACTTTTTTGAGATTATTTACCACATGGTGAATTGTCATTAGTTCTAGCTTTTAGTCTTCTTGATAAGTCATTTATTCTACCACATGTTGATTTATCATGTAATTGAGTCTTGTTTCCATTTTTTTGTTGTATATGTAAGAAATTTAAATATAAAATGAAATACATTAATGGAGATAATCACATGTAACCATTACAAGTCAACACATACCTCTAATTGGGCAAGGCAAAAAACATTCGAATGCAAACAAAAATTGAAATAAAGTAAATATACCTCAATATTGAAACTGAATTTACCTCCAAATTTTAATGATGTTCCCAAGATGACAAGTAGAGTTCTTGATGAGTATACTAGATAGCTTGGACTCAAAATTTGGAAAATAATGGAGATTGATAAATGGATTGAAGCTAACTTGACAAGAAATTATTTTGGCATGATTTATCTTCAATATTCCTTTGTTAGATTATGAATGGGATATGCATGCTTAAATATATGATGAAGAGGAATTTCAAAATAATATAAATTTATTTGGATGATTCTAGTGAAGAATTATCTAGAAAGTGTGAAAAATTCTAGATTATCTTAAGAATGACCAATGGGGATTAGTGAACGATTAGGGGTGATTATAAAATGATTTGTAGGTGAAATTGGGGGTAGGTGAGGATTGAAATTTAAAAGTATAATAAATTGACTAAGTGAGATTAGAATATAAATGATATGATAATAGAGGAATAAAGACATGATTAATTGACATGAGACATTATAAGGTCAATGTATGACATGTAACATGTAGGGAATGCATTATAAAATTGACAAAGAATATGATATAAGGATGAATAACAAATTAATACATGATTAATGGATGAAATTAGTAGTGATGAAGGAGTGAGAAAATTTAGATGTATAAATTTATAATCTTTCATCCAAAGTGTGGCCTATAGTTGTTTACTTGTTTGATGGTAGAATTTACATTCTATACTTTGGACCTTTGGTCATGGTTTGGAGAGATGCCAATGCATGGATGATATTGGTTATCTGGGTAGTCATAACATCCTTAATATGTTTTCGATATATATAGGCTATGAGTCTCCAAGATGTTACCATGTGGAATAATCACATTAATCCATTTAATCAAAGCTTTCATACTATATTTTTTATGTCTGCATGCTACGAGTTAATTTGATGCTACTACATGGATGGATATCACTATTCCATATGGTCTTTAAGTCCTAAATATGCTAGATAGGTCATGAATTCTTAATATTATGAGAGACAGATGGCTCTCACTTGTTTGAAGGGTCATAGAGCATTGTTAATTATGTAGATAGTTTTTAGCCTTAGATGAGTGGGATGGTGCCACATGGATGGATATCATTTGTTTAAATTCCAAAATTATTTTCCTTATTTAGATGTCTATAAATATTTGAAAATTATATGAGCTAGTGTACATATGCACGTGTGTGAAATGAAAACTTATGGCATAATATCATTGATTTGGATCCTCAAGCATGTTCAAGAATTATATGTAAAATATAGTATAAGTGAGTACATGAGATATTGACAAATGGAATATTGTCACTTTTTCAAGTGATCATTGATGATAAATACTTTGATTAAGCCTTATGTGAGTGAGATTAAGATAGGTGGAAAAATCTCATGGATCCATATGCTTTTAGATATATGAAGACTTGGACACTTGTTGCTAAGAGAGAGTAAACCTGATTCATAGCATGGCATGATCTAGTTTACCCTACTACCTAAACATCTAGGATATACAACCATTCTTTGATTTAGTATTTTTAGGTACAAAAGAGACACGTGGCTGAGTGCATTTATAACTTGTAAATTCAATGCAACCTAGGAAAAGATAAATAAATTCAGATTTTTTTAGTTAGCTTCATTAGTCCATAAAATCAAAAACTCAAATTCACTAAATGTCTCAAATTATAAAGCCCAAATAGATGCACAAAAGTAATTTTGATAATAATGTTTATTTAGGATTATTGACTAAAGGCCATAATATAATAATCCAATTGACAAATCAACCTATAGCTTCAAATTTTAAAATCTTTTTATCAAATTAGACATAAACATGGAATTTTTAGCTTAATATGGGTCCCCATTTGAAAATTTTAAAATGGGGTGTGTTAGGTACAACAAATGACAAATTAGTGGGGAAATACTTCAAAGAATTTGATAATCTAGAATCTCAATTTCATACATCATGATCAAAATTACATATTTTATAGGAAATAAATAAATAAACCATAAAGATAAAAGAGACTTTGGCACATCCATGGAACATACTAAACCTTTTCATTTATTAGATCGTTTGTGGTTCTATGAATGTTCTTTCCCCATATTGTGAGAATTTTAACAAAGATCAAAAAAATGTTGAGGTTTCTTCATTTTTTTGAACTTAGATTTTAAGCACAAGTTTTGGGAAGCTAGGCATTGCTCTACTAGTAGATAGATGTCCATATCCCAAACAAAGATACCTTTAATTCCACTCTAAGGATTAATCTACTACCAGTTAAGCATCCATAACCTTGATATATATTACTCGAATCACCTTTCTTCTGTGGATTATGCTATTTTATTTATTTTGAACCTTTCTTAGAAGAAGTTTTAGGAATTGCCATTGGTTAGGTTTATAAGAAATTAATTTATTATAGATTAGATATTTCACTCATATTTTGTCTTTCTCAATGTTTATTATCTTTCAAAAAATTTTAAGCATGTAAACATGTAATTAATATTTCAAAATAAAAAGGATTTATAAAATTTGAATGAAAAATATCAAAACAACTTCCACAATCCTAGTGAGCTCATTTCATTTAGATAAAGTCTCAATTTAACCATGACATACATCCTAACTCAAAGAATTCAAAATATAGCCAAATCAATCTTCACGAGCACCAAATAAATATAGTTTGACTACCCCTTCTAGGAGATATTTTTTGTAGTTTATGTAAGAAATGATTTTGACTGTTATGATTTTAAGTAAACTAATCTAGAAAGCATGAGATATTCTCTAGGAAAACAAGAAATTTACTCCAAGAAAACAAGAAATCTACTCTAACCCTATTACTAAAGTAGAACTCACAATCACTCTTTGATTTCTCCAGTCGATGTAGCCATTAAATAATGTTTCATAAACTACCCACTAACTAGAAAAACTAAATCATTACCTTGAAGATATTTCAATTGAAAAACATTGTTACCTATATTTTTAGATATTTGATATGGCCCAATCCATAAAGGAGTGAAGTTATTATGTTGTCCTTTCTTCTCATTTGATTTATCCCATATGAGCACATGGTCTAAAATTCTAAAAATATTTATCTTAAATATTTTATCAAACCACATATTGACAATGTCTTGATGTTTGTTAAAGTTATGCAAAGCTTCTACCCTTGCATCTTCCATCTAGACAATGTCTTATAACTATGACTAATTTATTTCATCTTCTTCCATATATTCATGTATAAAGTGGTATATTATTAGATTGAGAATAATGGAAAACATGGGCTATTATCTATAGACTAACATGAAGGGTGAGGATTTGAGAAACTATTTGTGTCTTATTCTATCTACCCATAGTACATACTTTAAAAATTGATGCCATTATCTAGGTTTATCTTCCACTGACTTATGTATGGAATCCATTAAGAACTTATTTATATATTCTACCACTCTATTCCCTTGTAAATAATATTTATATTATAACTTAATAGTAATCCCAATATTTTAATTTAGTAAATTGCAATGTTAGGTTGCTATCACATACCTAGGAGATAAGTGTCTTGAATCTAGTTAAGATATTCTATTCCAAAAATTTGATTATGTCTTGAGTTATATAATTATTCATTATTACTAATTCAATCCGTTGAGTATAATAATTTATAGTGGTTAACATAAATTGTGTCCTACTGAATAATTGGGATTAATTACTCCTATGAAATCTAGGCCCCATTATGCAAAGGGATGCCCCTCTATTATAGGATACAAAGGCATTACTGTGTGTATTTACCTCTTTCCAAATACTTGACATTGGTGATAATTTGTAACATGGATGTGGGTATATTTAAATATGGTGGACCAATAATAACCCATTCATAAACTTTGTGTGTAGTGGCTTTCCCTGAAGGGTGTCCATTTCTAATCTTCTAGTGAAAATTATTAAGAATATCAATAGCTTATTCAAGAGCCTTCATAATTTTTTAGGTACAACACTCCCTTTTTATCATGTATTTTTCTAACTTGAACCTAATTGATCATATTTGTTCTTTGTTTAATTAATGAGGGCATGTTTTATTGAGAAAATAATGGATGAGTTGAATATACCAATCACCTCCATCTAATTGAGACGGGTTGATTTATTTAATAGATATGCATAGATCAATCTTAGCCATTAGCTGGATGATACCTTATCCTCTTACCATCTTAAAAGGTATGATCTATAAGTCAAATTATTATAACTTGGCCATCCACTTTCCCCTTCTCTCTCTTAGCTCATTCTATCCAAGAATAAGTTAGACTGATATGTCTGGGAGATCGATGTATGTTTTATTGCATAAAATATAATGTCTAAACTTATTTATAGCCTTGAGGAAAGTATATATATATATATATATATATATATATATATATATATATATATATATATATATATACTTTCCTCAAGGCTATAAATAAGTTTAGACATTATATTTTATGCAATAAAACATACATCATTCTCCTAGACATATCAGTCTAACTTATTCTTGGATATACACACACACACACACACACACACACACACACACACACACACACTTATCTATCATGTAATAATTTAGTTATCCATATTTTAAGTTGGTATTCATAAAGGAAAGATGATACTATAATTTACCTTCTATGTAAGTACTAATAGTATGATGTGTTCTAATGCAAATGAATACAAGAATACATCATTGTTGAAATATGTGATATTATAATTAAAGATTGGGAAATGGAAGTCTTTACATCCTAAAATTATTTCTTTAAATTTGATATTCATTCTATTTTAACATCATGTTTCAGCATGGCATTCAGTGGCTTGATAATCTCTACAAATCCTGAGATAAACTTGGGAACAAAATTGATTTTTACAAATAAGGACTTAAGTTCTTTCTTGATGCTTAGTTTTGGAATTAAAAATGACCTATACTCTATCTCGATCAATAGAAATTACTTCCTTTATAATGATGTTTCCCAATAATTTAACTTCAATGACACCAAAAATACTCTTCTTTGGGTTCAAAGAGATCCTATATTTGTGGCATTAGATAAATACTCTCTATAAGTGATCCACATGATCAATTTTATCTTTAGAAAAGATAGTCAAGTCATCCATATATATGATGATGCATTTTACAATAAGTCCTTGAAAATAAAAATCCATAGTGCACTAGAAATTAACACCCGTATTGATTAGTTAAAATTCCATTCTTTTATATGTAAAATCTCCCCACTTGGTGGTGAAAGTAGTCTTCATCCTGTCATCATTATCTACCAATACCTAGTTATAACATGAGAAACCATATAAAAATGACATCATATCTAAACCACTGATTATTTGAATTATTTCATCTAAGGAAGGAAAGAAATACTTATCAATTTTTGAGGCTCGGTCAAGGTTATTTAAATCCACACACAATCTAATTATCCATTTTTATTTCATGTGGGAACTAAGTTAGCTACCCAAGTGGAATGCCTAATAGGAAATATAATTCTAACCTCTAGCAATTTCTGGACTTCTTTTTGAATAAGAGGCTCCATGATAGGATTGATTGGTCTCTATCTTTTCCTAAAAGGTTTGTGGTCTTATTTCAGTGGTATAATATGTGTGATGACTCTAGGGTAAAAAAATTTAAGGTCTTCATAGGTCTAATAAATCACATCTTTGTATTATATGAATAATTATATTAGCTTTTCCCTTTCTTGATCTATATAGCTTAGTCAAATATTGACTATTTTGGGGAACTCTTATGTTCCTAAGTTTACCTTGGTGAAATTAGATTCATTGGTTTTAGATAGGTCAAAAACTTTAAGGTTTTCATAGGTCCAAAAAATCACATATTTGTATTATATCAATAGTTATATTATGTTTTACCTCTCTTGATCTGTATAACTTAGTCAAATATTGGCTATTTGGGGGAACTCTTATGTTCCTAAGTTTACCTTGGTGAAATCAGATTCATTGGTTTTATACTGTTTCTATTTTTCACCTTGATGGTCCATTTCAAAGACCCATTATAAGGACACCATTCCTTTGGTATCTTATTTTATTTCAATTAGAGGATAGCATCATTTTCACTATCTTCTTAATTCATTAAATCAAAATCCTTTTCATTAATACTCTAGGATTCAAAAGCACCATAATTTACCATGAACTAAATACTCTATTAGTCACCATCAAATACTTGAAAATGATCAACATTATCAAGAATTGAAGGACATATTACTAGTTACATAAAGAATTTCTATTTTTTTAATTCTTGGAGTGGAGCTATATTGGTTGTAGAGGTAGCCATGGAATTAAATGTTTAATTCTGCTCCTTGGGGACTAAATTAATATTGAAAGCGTCAAATGATTCAATCATATCCTAGGCTCTATGTTTATACTTATTGGGATAAGATAGTTTACATTGGTATCAACTCATATTTTGATTAACAACTAGGTTTGAGTCTCCAAACATCAATAACTATTTGACATTATGTTTTAGTGTGAATTAGAGCCTAAGATTCAAAGCCTCATATTTTGCATGGTTATAAGTGCATGAGAATTATAGCTAGAAGGAAACAAGGTACTACTTACCATCAAGATTAGTTAGTGATATACCCATACTAGAGCCTTGTTTGGACTAAGCACCATCAAAATACAAGGTTGATAACTATGAAGGACTTTCAAATCATCACTCATGTTTTACAAGCTTGGTTGTGAAGGTGTAAAACCCTACATGTGACAAAGCAAAGTTCACTCTCTCATTTTTGAAATTATACTCTATGATTATATGTTTCATTTTTGGTTCTCCATCAAACCTAATATGATTGGCTACTTCCTTCTAGGGAAATCACATGTGTGATAAATTTTTAGTCATGTATCCATTCAATGTTTTTGACTAGTCATGACTTAGGAGTAAATCATAAGCCTCAGGGATGTCAACTATTAATATGTCAATATACTATTGGACATGTGATTTAGAGGCAAGTTTCATGTGAAAAGTATGTAACTCACTAACAAATGGGATTAAATATTTATCCATCTGTAAAGCTATTCTTTGGGATTTATCTTGGTCAATCCTTGTCTTTTGCATATTCCTATGGGCTTCATGTTAGCTAAGTCATCTGACTCAACTAGGTAATTATATATTCTTTTTATAAAGATTCTAATAGTAAAAAAAAAGGGTGGGACCTCAGGCTTGTCCTTGTACACAACCATATTTATAAGTGCATATTTTGACATATTAGTGGATGGTTTACTAGTCAAAGCCTTGAGTAAAATCTCCCTATATTCTATGATCTAAGCCAGCTCATAAAGAATAATATTAGTCTTTATTTTCTTCATATCCTTAACTATATTATATCCACTCTTGGTGTGTGTATCAAATTGAGATTATTGATCATTCCATTTAGGAGGTGTATTTTTATTAGAATTTGGATCAGGGGAGTGGATATGTTATTATGGGGAGGTGTGTAAGTTGTGGTAGGCTATTTTTTCCTATTTCTAAGATTATATTTATTCCTTTGAAATTGATGGAAGGCATGAATTTTATATATGTTATCTCCTAGTTAATTTTCATCTACAATAGGGAATGGAAAATTATAGGTCTCAAATACCATGGTTATCCCATAAATATTATAGTCATTAGTTGTGGATGAGTCTAGTTGATTCAAAACTACTGTTGTACCCTATCACCCACACATCATTTTAAATTTTTTCAAATAGGAACCCAATATTTATTGAACATGCCCTTAAGGTATTTTTAAATGGAATTATATGATAAAAAAGTCTGAGGAGGTTTGAATGCAAACAATTTTATCTAATGATTTAGAAGTTCATTTGGTTGTTTTAGGTTGCATTTTTTTACTTAAACACAATCCATAGGTTTTTCATTATTTGTAGGGTATTCTGATGACTAAAAGGATCAAAACTATGCCTAAGCTACATTACATACTTTAGTATTCACCTTTTATTTCCTTTAAATTCTTACATACATGTTCTTACTTATGATTTTATAGCACTAACATATCTGATGTGTTATTGCATTTAGTGGGTGGTTGTCCTTTTATCTTAAATAAAATTGTCCATGTTTAGGCATTTCTTAGATAATCCTAGAACCCATACTTGACACATGACAACATTATGATCACTGAGAATCAAGATAAAAATAATAAGTCATCTTGCTAACCCAAAGATGACATCATTATAGACATGTGTATGGAAGACCTTGACAAAGTAGAGTAATGAGATATTACCACTTATTATCATGATACTAGTCTAATGACCTAAAGGCCTATACACATTATACAAAGCCCAAATTCTTAATGAGGTAGTGAGATATTTCCACTTGTCATCATCTTGCTATCTTAGTGACCTAGAGGCCCATACATAACATACAAATCTCAAATCCTTTGTAAAGCAGTGAGATATTTCCACTTATCATCATCCTACTAGCTTGGTGACCCAAAGGCCCATACATAATGTATGAAGCTCAACTTCTTAGTGGGGTAGTGATATCTTACCACTTGTCATCATCCTACTACCTAGAAACTTAGAGGCCCATATACAGTGTATGAAGCTCAACTTCTTAGTGGGGCATTGATATATTACCACTTTTCGTTATCCCACTAACTTAATAACCTAACGACCCATATATGGTGCATGAAACTCATCTTATTAGTAGGGTAGTGAGATCTTGCCACTTATCATCATCCCACTATTTTGGTAACCTAGTAACCCATGTATAACATACAAATATCAAATTTTAAATAGATTAATGAGATCTTGTTACTTGTCATCATCCTATTAGTCCATGACCTGAAAGAGCAAAGTGCAAATGGATTACACCTCTGCCACCTTTGAAAAATTGATAGATGAACATGTGTCTTTTCTAGACACATAAGGAAATAATAAAGACACAAAGGTCAAGTTCAAAAGAATGAAAAAGTGACATCTATTGGATGAAATAACTAATCATTTGAGAACTCATAAAAGGGGCCACATGGCATCAGAATATTACAAAAGTTAGTTTTATGAAATTCAAATGAAGTACTAAAGAGATAAATCCATCATTACACTTAATTCACATGAACTAGAAAATCAATGCATTTAATTCTTGTATCTAATGTAGCTGAAGCAATATATTTCAAATATCCACTTGGTTTAGTTAAATTAACTTCAAGCTATCTAGAGCCTTGCACACTCAGAGCCCAATAGCATACTATGAAGATAGAATTATATTAAGATCAAGAATATGTGAGATTTTCATAGATCTAGGAGTTTACAAATAATACCAATGACCTCTTCATCTTGCATATTGATTCCCTCTATGTACTCCATTATAGGTCTACAGTAATTCATAGATATGACATTTGATTAACAACTTTGAATCACAAATTCAAACACTAGTCAAATATTTGGGACAAGGTAAAATCAATCAAGCCTTACAGAGTAGAGACTCAAATTTCCCTCTTCAAACAAAGATACACTAATGACTTGTTATTAATTAAGGTAGTTGGTCTCCATAATGCAATAACAAAATCAGAGGTAATGCCGTACATTAACTTATTATACTTATTTTTTAATGGCAATGTTACCAAAAAGATATTACATTTTAGATTAAGTAAAACACTATTAGCATACATCAATGGGAATTCTTTCAAAAAATATTATAGGCTCCCCATGACAAACATGCCATACAAATAAGAAATGATGGATGCTTAGCTTTAGAGCAATAATGCCATCAACAAGTTATAGGAATGGGATGGCAAGCCAAGAAAATTCAAAGTACAAAGCCCTACATTTTCTATTACTATCATCACCTTCAAGTTAGGGGTTATAATCACCATGGCCCTACCAAATAGGACATTTGGTCTCCCAACCATTGCTCATGTCAATGAGGTATGGGTCCCATTTCTAGATATAATTGTCACTTATATAAAAATTATAGCCTTAGGATAAATTATCAGCTCCAATCTTATTTTGAAGCTCACCAATCCCATGAGTTATCCAAATGAGAATTTTATTATGATTTCCTATGTGGTGGATGTAATAATTGTAGCTTTACATGCATCTCATGATCAAAATTGACAATCATCCACTGAGTACCTTCAAAATAAGGTGTGTGATGAGTTAAACATTATTCATATTCACAAGTTTAGGAAAAATATAAAAAGAGTAACTAAGACCCTTTATCACATAGTGTATCAAGACATTTATGGGAATAATATGCCCAAGATTTTGGTTCATATAAATAAGACTATCATAAATATAGGTGATTATTGGATGTATCTTGAGCATACTATGATCAAGATTAAGGGTACAAAGGCATACTCCTTACTCCTCCCAAGGATTGTGCCAAAAAAAGTGGATGAGAAAGAAATTATTGCCTAATTAGATGATAACATTGACATTGATCTAAATAGGGCAAAGAAAGGAGCACTCCATCCCACCCCCCTCAACATTGCCTGAATGTAGTATGAAAGGTGAGAACACCTATCAATTATCAAGAAAATTAGGTCTCAATATGAGTTCAAAAAAGAGCCTTTCAAGCATTCATATCTAAGAGAAAATGTCAGAGGACACATCTTTAAAATATGAGAAAAAGGTGAGAATTCATTATGGAAATCAATCATATAAACATGACAACATATTCATCAATGTTGAAGATGACTCTAAGGTGGCCATTGAGATGTGTAAAGCTAATATATCTATGATAATAACACAAAAGATACAATATGATCCTACCATTACAAAAGAGGATTTTAATAGGATTGAAAAACATTAGTGGATTTCCAAACCCATCCATGGACCTCCTTCTCAGGTAGAAGATGAAACACAAGGAGAAGCTAGCCCATGTTGGGCAACTCATAGTGAAGAAAGAATTAGTAGTATTTATGTGAACTAGGAAATTAACTAAGAAGAGGAGATTAGTATGGTGTTAGTGAATAAAACCAAATAAAAAACATACTAAGATAACATCTTCATGCCTAGTTACTAGGGTGAGCTTATTAATAAAAACAAATGATAAACATAACTAAAAATTAAGGAAAAACACAAGAATTCTTTCACCTTCATTAGATGCTCCAAATGCCTTTGTAGTAGTGGCTTGCTCAATTTTGTGCTCATAAAGTCTTTGGCAATAGAAGATTATCTACCTCCATCTCTCCTTGGCACCTTTGGCTTGTGGCTTGGCTTGGATTGGAATCAATTTGGCATGGTAACACTAGTTACTTGAAGCTTTTGGAACCAATCTTGCATTATAACTTTGCATTAATTAAGTTTAAAAAAGATGTTCATGGCCTCTCTATTTATAGATTTTTGAGATTAATTAGAATTAACGTGAACCGTCCATCTCAAGATTGAGATGTGTGGCTAAGGATTAATCCAAATTTATAATTAAAAATGATAAATAGGCTCATCAATATTTGGGATAGAGGAGCAATTAAGAGGCATAGAGGGCTTTGATGAGGCATGGGAGGCATGAATCTTGATATTTTTGGTATTTATGGCTTAGGGATGTCTTCCCATTACATGAGGTCACTTGATGATGTAGATTTTCAATATTCATTTCCAAAATAAATTATTCAACAAGTTTCCATGGAATTATTGATTAGGCTCTAATTTGGTTTAATTAGCTCTTAAACATGTTTAAGCAATTTATGCATAAATTACTCAAACTGATTAGAATGCCTTGTTATTGGTCCAAAATTTAACTGGATTAGAATTAGAAGTCAATGTCAAATGCTTTAGATCTATTATCCCATTTAGGATGTTACCAATAGAAAATAACAAAGGCATGTGTCTTGTGCAAGAGATTTGATAGGAAATACAAATCCAGATGACTTGAAATGATTTAATCAAAGCTAGCTAGTCGACAAATTGCATTACCCTATTTAGTGATACCCTAGACAAAATTGGCAATTGAATATGTCAATTTCAACTCATTGAATGTATTTTAGTGTTTTTAGGTAGAAATTGGTCAAAAGCCTAGTTGAAGGTCATTGGTGGCTAAGTTTAGGTGTCTATAGTTTTCCCCTATTTAGGAAGGCATTGTAAACCATAGAAAAAACAATGTCTTTTAAAAAAATGAGAAATGGTCGATATGCTAAAAAAAAGATGATGATTGAAGAACAAAGCTCCAAATGGTTTTGGAAAGCCTATGATGATGCCCCCTTAAGGGAGTAGCCATCACATTTGTTGATGGATGGTCCCTTAAGAATAAAAAAGAAAAAAGAAAAAAGAAAAAAGAAAAAAGAAAAAAGAAAAAGGTGGAATTAACTCGTAGTTGAGATTAATCCAAATGAGAAAATGTTTGCATGCATTGATTTAAAAAGGATGCTAATTTTCCCGATGGTATTTATAATAAGGAATAAAAGTCAAAATAATGATTTGCCCATAGGCAGTTATAATAAATAAGAGGATCTGGATTGGCTAAAGAGGATGGTGCCCTAGTTAGGGTTGATTAACAAGCATAACACAAGGATATAACCTAAAATATAGATTAAAAATGAGCAAGCACAAAATGATAAAAGAGATGAATAAAAGAATAAGATTAATCAATAGAAAATGATTCATTTGTACTTACCAATGAGGAGATGCTAATCCTTATTAGTAATGATACAACTAGAATGGCCAATGGGTTAATTTGATCAAGGTGGGATGGAAGGATTTGCCAAGGTACCAAGGAGAAAATTCTATGGCTCCATTGATTGTAGACCTTCTTGAAGCTAATTTTTGCTATAGCATGTGATGGTAGGCATCATGATAATAAAACACTATGAAGACTTGGCCAAAAAATGCATCAAGACTGACTCCTGATATCCAATAAACACTTAAAAATAAAATACTAATGATAAAAACCATGATGAGTGTTGGTTGAATATTTTGTCTATCAATGTACTAGTAAAAAAATAGGTCTTATCAGCTAAATCAAGAAGATTAGTCATCCTAATGTGTAAGTTTATCACATCAGAAGGAGACTGCTCTCTCCTCTCATCAAGGGGAGGTTCCCTATGGATATGCTATATATATGTATAAACAGAAAATAATACTCAAGGGTAGGACTAGACATCCATCTCTCTTTCTTCAGAGATGATGTATGCAAAACAAAGGAAAAACTCAAGGGAATGATAGACAACTCTCCTCTTCTTTTAGGAAAAACTATTTAGCCAGCCACAAGAATACTCTTGGAAATTAAAGTAGAGCATAACTGGGAGTATGATAACTAGCAAATCGAAACAGAACACAAAGTCTCTATCTGAAATGCTCAAGAGTAATATACAAAGGGCAATGAAAGCTCAAAGTCTTTTCAAAGTCCTTTACACAATAATGAAAAAGCAAACACACTAAAGGTAGCTATGGGGGCACAAAGTCTCTTCACAGTTGATTCTTCAGGACACCTTCTCGACTAATTTACTAATCCTGCTTATTAAATTAATGAAATAGAAAAGATATCACAGCATAAAGTCTGAAAAAGTCCCTTGTTTTCATTAATAGAATATGATCAATAGACTAAGCACAAAGTCTCAATGATGCCTCTCAATTTTGGTAGAGTTTTGTTCAAATTGTCAAAAAGAAGATGCTCTTTTACAATGAAAGAAAGTCCCTTATATAGCCACTTCAAGAAGGACTCGAGAACAGTAATACATCATGATGCATTGGGAAATGTTAGGAAGACAAGCTGGAACTTTGGGGCATTTTACCCATTTGATCTTATCAATATAGATAAACAAGTCATGCAATTGAAACATTACAACTTTCAATGTCCACCTAGCGATTTGATCTTGTCTTCATCGTTCTTCCTTTCCAGATTAATTGAATCGAGCCCTATATTTATCCATTATTTTGCCTTTCCTCACTTTTACCTACTTTTTGTCTTGAATTCTAGAAATGCATTCAGGTCTATAAATCAAAGGCTATTTTACTATCTTTAAAATTGATGTTTACATGCCCGTCAATATGCTTCGAACGACTAGTCGGCTATGCTAAATTTGACGTCTTTGTGGGTGTCACCTCTTGGTCTTCTTTTAGCTTTTGACTTTTTGCTTAGCACTTTTTTGAATTGGACATACCCTTTTGGGCCTTGAGAAATGATCCTTGTTGAGCCCTTTATTTTGACCACCGAGAGTCCCCTGTAAGGGCACTTACCCTTCAGGGTCCTTCGGCAACCCTTTGTTTTACCAGTCCCTTTTGTTTTGGTAGTTGTTCCCCAGGCTTTATTCCCATGGACAAATCCCCAAGGAAAAATCCTAGGTGTTTGAGTTGAAAGCTCCCCATGGGTAATTCTATGAACATTTGTCCCACATAAAATTCCCACGGATAAAAAGTCTGGGTAAAATTCCTGCAGACAAAAAGTCTGGGTAAAATTTGTTTCGCCAAGTATTTGAACAAGTCTTTTATTTTTGCCTTAAACAAATCCAAAAAAATTACCTTTTGGCTTAATTAAAAGAAATAATCCTCTAGAAAGGTGCTTTTCTTGATTGAGATCCCTTCGTAAGGGCACTTGTCCCTTGAAAAGTCTTCTTTTGGCATTGAACAACCCCTTTGAACTTGGCGTTGAACCATTAGTTGAACCGGTTCAAAGGTTCAATGAAGCATGCCAAGTCTCTTTGAAACAAAGACCAATGTAATGAACCATCAGATAAACTTTGACATTGAACCAATTGGTTGAACCAAGGCTTTGAACCAAAATGGTTCAAGCCAATGGTTCAATGAATAAAACAAGCTAATAAACTAAGCATTTGAACCAAACATTTGAACTTGCCTTTGAACCAATAGTTGAACATTTGATTGAACCTATCTATTGAACTAGTTTAACGGTTCAATGAAGCACGCCAAGCCCCTTTGAAACAAAGCAGATGAACCATCCAATAAGCCAAATGGTTGAACCAAGTGAATGAACCTGTTGTTGAACCTAGACGTTGAACCAAGTTTTGGTTCAATGGTTCAAACAAGGCTTTGAATTGACTAACGAACCAAATGATCAAACCAAAAGACACTGAAACAAAAGAAATGAGCCATCTGAGTGAAATCAAGCATTGAACTACTTGGTTGAACTGAGCCATTGAATTGTTCCTTTGGTTGAACCTACCATCAAACTATTGAACTCGTTGAACCTTTGAACCAAAGTGGTTCAATGGTTCAATGGTTCAAGCGACCTTGATTTGGTTCAATGTTTGGAAGCCAATGAACCAATTAAAGTGATTGAACTTTAAACCTTGATGAAGTGCTCAACTATTGCCAAAGATGTTGAACTTACTACTGGTGTTTGCCGATGGAGATTTCTATTTGAACCGAGGCATTGAAACAATCCCAAAAAATGACTAAGTGTTTGAAAACCGATTCCTTTGACTGAAACTGCCTATAAAAATCTTTGAATCTATATAAATGAACATGCTTGTAGAATCTGAAGATACAAAGTCCATAGAAATCATGTAAAATCCATTGAACTTGACTTGCAAAGTTTGTAGATTTTCTGAGAAGCTTTGAAAATGAGAAATCTGAATATCTAAGACAAAATTTTGAAAATGGAAGATATTATTTTGGTCTGTAAGACCAAAATAATTCAAATGTTGTCCTAAAAATGAAAGCTATTTTTGGGGGACAACAGTTGGCTCCAATTGGGGAACTTTTGTCAATTGTAAGATGAATTGAAAGGAGTAGAATTCAAAATCTTCAGTGTCTTCAAGTGTACCATTGGGCTTCAGAGTCATGCTTTCCAAAAATGAAAGGCATTAAAAATGAAAAAAAAACAAAATGAAATAAAAATTAAAATTGTACAAATATACATATATATAGAAGTAAAGATATGATACTTCAAGAATTGAAGTATTTCAGATGCTACTTCTTGAGAGACAATGATAATGGTGCACCATCTTGGTAAACCAACAAGAAAATGTTTTGTCCCCGTAAATGGTTACAGGTGAATGGAGCTCTCCACTAGGAGACCAATTTTTTGCATCTTCCTCTTGGTCTCTTCTTCCTTTTGCTCAGTGGTAGGACGTGGTTTTCAAACTGAAAACTATCACTCCTTGTTTTCTTGGTGATGGATTCCTTTCCCTGATTTTGATTTGTAGCAGCATAATCCACTATCATAACTTGCTATTTTTCTATTTCAATCTAGCACTTGATTAGATTATTTAAGTCAAACTCCTCAGATATCTTAGATTCTTCTTTATTTGGAAGGGAAGGTTCTCCTGCACTTAGGCCACACTCCACCAGTTTTTTTGCTATTTCATCATTACTTGAAGACTCAAACAAAATTTGGGCTATATGGGTTACCATTTAGGTCTCGACACATTTGACATGATCCATTATGTCAAATGGCTGGATTGGACTAGGCACAGGGGATGGAAGTTCTTCTTTTTGGTTTATGGGAGGGGTGGGAGGATTGATCTATGAAATTGAAGTAGAAGGTGCAGAGATGTTTGGGATACTTACTTTCTCAACAATCACCAGGTCCTTTGGCTAAATAGGCAAAGTGGTCTCACTCTTAACAATTGAAATTGTAGTCTGAGGTCGCTTCTCTATTTCTCCTTTATCAGCTTATTGAGTTGACTGATTCTGGGATTGGGTGATCACAACATATGATCCTTCAGATGCTCCACCTTTACTTCTGGGTTCATCTTGGTAATCCAAGAAACCAATGTGGGAGTCACTAGATGACTCTTCTTGATCCACCATGAAGAGATCAGCATTATTTTCTTAATTAAACTCAGGTTGGAAAGAGAAATCATGCTTTATTTCCAAATACCCAACTATTGAGTTGGCTAGAGGTACTTTAATCACAAGGTTCCTTTGTGGGGGAGGAAGACGATTGGGTTGCTCTTGATGTGCCTGATTAGGGAATGTTCTCCTTGATACATCTCTGTATGAAGGAGCAGATGACATCCCTTATGCCATTTGTTTTTTGAGGGCTAGCACTTCATTTGTTAGCTTCTGCACCATTGGATATTTGGTTCTTGTAGACGCAAATTCATAAGATGATGAAGCTTTGTTTCTATTTGAATCTCTTCTTATCTTTCCTACTAAGATAAGATCATCTTCTACTTTAGTGGCCAAAAATTGAGCTACAGCAAGATCTATTTGACCAACATGTCTCAAGAGGAAACTGACTTCAGGTAGCTGAGAATTAATGAAAAAGCATTTAAGATTCTCAGCTATAGGCTGAGCAATTACAGGAATCCTATTTCTCAGCTTGTCAAACCTTACAATGAAATCTCTCATAGGCTCATGAGGCTCTTTCTTCATCTACGTGAGCTGGGATAAAAGGGCATGTGCATCTTCTACTAGTTTGAATATTGCTTCAAAGTTGGCTTTGATAGTGTCCCAACTAGTCACTGATCCAACTTGTAGATGGTAGAACCAGTCTGCAGCAACACCTTGTAGTGTCTCCACAAAAAGCTTGACTACCATGTCTTCAAATTTTACCCCTATCACACCATAGGCTATGGTGAAGGATGTAATGTGTTCATTAGGGTAGACTCTTCCATCACCGAATAATTTGGGGGAATTCTTCCTTGAACTAAGTGGTAGCTCATGCAGAGGTGGAGTCAAGTTGAGTGGGCCAAAAGAGTTACCCCAAGGGCCTCGAACTGCCATGATTTAATTATGAACAATAGGGATAACACATCTAAGTGGAGTTACCATATTATAAGACAAAAATGGAAAATAAACTGGCCCTACTTTAGCTTAAAGCTTGAGGCTTCAAACTGTGCTTTCTTTCCCAGCAGCTCTGGTTTTGCAGACCAGATAATATAATGGAGATGGATGAAAAATGGTAAGGTTATAAATGGATAATGGGTAAGACATGAAATAGAGTCGCCAAAGTTTGTAATGGATAAGGTTATAATGATAATTGGTTACATAGGTGATGTTTCAATCTGAAACTTAAGGTTCCAAATTGCACAATATTATGTATATCCCTAGCGGAGTCACCAAAAACTGTTGGTTGAATATTTTGTCTATCAGCATACTGGTAAACAAAATAGGTCTTATCATCTAAAGAAAGAATATTAGTCATCCTAATGTGTAAGTTTATCACATCAGAAGGAGACTGCTCTCTCCTCTCATCAAGGGGAGGTTCCCTATGGATATGCTATGTATATGTATAAACAAAAAATAATACTCAAGGGTAGGACCAGACATCCATCTCTCTTTCTTCAAAGATGATGTATGCAAAACAAAGGAAAAACTCAAGGGAATGATAGATAGCTCTCCTCTTCTTTTAGGAAAAACTATTCAGCCAGCCACAAGAATACTCTTGGAAATTAAAGTAGAGCATAACTGGGAGTATGATAACTAACAAATCAAAATAGAACACAAAGTCTCTATCTAAAATGCTCAAGAGTAATATACGAAGGGCAATGAAAGCTCAAAGTCTTTTCAAAGTCCTTTACATAGCAATGAGAAAAGAAAACACACTGAAGTTAACTACGGGGGCACAAAGTCTCTCCACAGTTGATTCTTCAGGACACCTTCCTGACTAATTTACTAATCCTGCTTATTAAATTAATGAAATAGAAAAGATATCATAGCACAAAGTCTAAAAAAGTCCCTTGTTTTCATTAACATAATATGATCAATAGACTGAGCACAAATTCTCAATGATGCCTCTCAATTTTGGTAGAGTTTCGTTTAGATTGTCAAAAAGAAGATGCTCTTTTACAATGAAAGAAAGTCCCTTATATAGCCACTTCAAGAAGAACTCGAGAACAGTAATACATCATGATGCATTGGGAAATGTTGGGAAGACAAGCTAGAACTCTGGGAAATTTTACCCATTTGATCTTCTCAATATAGATAAACAAGTCATGCAATTGAAAGATTACAACTTCCAATGTCCACCTGGCGATCTGATCTTGTCTTCATCATTCCTCCTTTCTAGATTAATTGAATCTAGCCTTGTATTCATCCATTATTCTTCCTTTCCTTGCTTTTAGTTGGTTTTTGTCTTGAATTCTAGAAATGCATTCAGGTCTATAAATCAAAGGCTATTTTACTATCTTTAAAATTGACGTTTACATGCCCATCAATATGCTTCCAACGGCTAGTTGGCTATGCTAAATTTGACGTCTTTGTGGGCGTCACCTCTTGGTCTTCTTTTAGCTTTTGAATTTTTGCTTAGCACTTTTCTAAATTAGACATACCCTTTTGGGCCTTGAGAAATGATCCTTGTCGAGCCTTTTATTTTGACTATCAAGAGTCCCTCGTAAGGGCACCTGCCCTTCAGGGTCCTTCGACAGCCCTTTGTTTTAGTAGTCCCTTTTGTTTTGGCACTCATTACGAGCAAATGTTTCCCTGGGCTTTATCCCATGGATAAATCCCTGAGGAAAAATCTTGGGTGTTTGAGTTGAAAGCTCCCCGTGGGTAATTTCGAGGACATTTGTCCCGCAAAAAATTCTTGCTGACAAAATGTCTGGTTAAAATTCTCGCGGACAAAAAGTCTGGGTAAAATTTGTTATGCCAAGTATTTGAACAAGTCTTTTATTTTTTCCTTAAACAAATCTAAAAAATTTACCTTTCAGCTTACTTAAAAGAAATAATCCTCTAGAAAGGTGATTTTCTTGATTAAGTGCCCTTCGCAAGGGTACTTGTCCTTCAAAAAGTCTTCTTTTGGCATTGAACCACCCCTTTGAACTTGACATTGAACCATTAGTTGAACCGGTTCAAAGGTTCAATGAAGCATGCCAAGTCTCTTTGAAATAAAAACCAATGTAATGAACTATTGGATAAACTTTTACATTGAACCAATTAGTTGAACCAAGGCTTTGAACCAAAATGGTTCAAGCCGATGGTTCAATGAATAAAACAAGCCAATAAACTAAGCATTTAAACCAAACATTTGAACTTGACTTTGAACCAATATTTCAACCATTTGATTGAACCTATCCATTAAACTGGTTCAACGGTTCAATGAAGCATGCCAAGCCCCTTTGAAACAAAGCAGATGAACCATCCAATAAGCCAAATGGTTGAACCAAGTGAATGAACCTGCTGTTGAACCTAGATGTTGAACCAAGTTTTGGTTCAATGGTTCAAACAAGGCTTTAAATCAACTAACAAACCAAAAGATGCTAAAACAAAAGGAATGAACCATCTGAGTGAAATAAAGCATTGAACTACTTGGTTGAACTGAGCCATTGAACTATCCTTTGGTTGAACCTGCCATCGAACTATTGAACTCATTAAACCTTTGAACCAAAGTGGTTCAATGGTTCAACGGTTCAAGCCACCTTGATTTGGTTCAATTTTTGGAAGCCAATGAACCAATTAAAGCAATTAAACTTTGAACCTTGATGAAGCGCTTAATTGTTGCCAAAGACGTTGAACTTGCTACTGGTGTTTGCCGATGGAGATTTCTATTCGAACCAAGGCATTGAAACAATCCCAAAAAATGACTAAGTGTTTGAAAACTGATTCCTTTGACTAAAACCGCCTACAAAAATATTTGAATTTGTATAAATGAACCTGCCTATAGAATCTAAAGATACAAAGTCTGTAGAAATCATGTAAAATCCATTGAAATTGACTTGTAAAGTCTGTAGATTTTTTGAGAAGCTTTGAAAATGAGAAATTTGAATATCTAAGACAAAATTTTGAAAATGGAAGATATTATTTTGGTCTGTAAGACCAAAATAATTCAAATGTTGTCCTAAAAATGAAAGCTATTTTTCGGGGACAACAATGACAATGTTAACATATGAATATGGATGGACTCAAGAATAATGTTTTCAAGGAATCACTCAATAAACACATATAGACTGAGTCAATGTAATAGTGCTAAAAACCAAACAAAACATACAAGTGAATAAATAAGCAAACAAATAGAAAAACAAACAAACAAACAACCTGAAATAAACAAATAAATAGAAATCCTAAAAATAAAATTAAAAGAAAACATCCTAACAATGACAATGCCCCAGTAAGGCAGATTGAGGATAATTGACTAGGCTTAGATAGGATAAATATTTTTGGATTTTTGAAATATTTGAATGTTTTTGGAATTTTGAGTTATCTTAACTCATTAGAGAATGATAACATACCTACTCAAAAAATGATGAGATCTTTTGGCTTAGGTTGCTCATAAAATGACAAGAGCATATAGAAAGGGAGACTGAGGTAACCTCAACATGAATTGAGCATGCCCCACATAGTCATAAAATGATCTCAAGTCATAGTAATTCCATCCATATAAAAGGCAGGGAAAAACCAACTAGATCCCAATAAGTTCTCAAATCTGAAAAATGGCCAGTCAAATGAAAATAGTAATGGCAAGGTGATATAATAATGCATGATAAACAAGTGTTACCCCTAGTTTGCCCATAGGCAGTTATAACTAGGATATAAAGATATAGGTCAATGATACTAATTTTCCCATAGGTAGTTATAATTAGTATCAAGACTAGTGAAACATTGATTTTTCCACAGGTGGTTATAATTAGGCTCACATAAACAAACTTAATAGGATGAAAGATGTCTTGCTAGATCAACTGTCACACTACCTTCATAAACTATCATTGTAAATAATGATTTAATTGATTGTTGAAACTTGATTAGAATCCCCTCGTAAAAGGTGTGGGAAGAACCAAATGAACCAAGATCAAAACAAGATTGGGTAGGATGACTAAAAATAAGCTTTGGTCTAGATAGGAAAGAAATGGTTAAATGGCATGGTCTTGTTAGGGATAATGATGGCTTTTGATAGATTGGATAAAATGGTAAGAGGGTTTACTCTAAGTGAGAAGGTAAATGGAA
Organism: Torreya grandis; assembly: GCA_037957365.1. Lineage (NCBI taxonomy): Eukaryota > Viridiplantae > Streptophyta > Pinopsida > Cupressales > Taxaceae > Torreya > Torreya grandis. Next base: position 609,359 of record JARHVA010006111.1, on the reverse strand, counting down.
GGATACACAATAATGGAAAAAGGATATGTAACAATGGTAATGACATGGCATGGTACATGTTTTTTTCCTAGGTGTGGTTTTTAATTATATTGTTCTTGTTGATGGGGAGATGCACATCTTAATCAAAAAATGATACAAACCAAATACTTGATCATGTTAATTTATATCCCACACCTTATCTAAATAACTGCTATGTCAAGAACTTAATATAGATTTGGATTCTGAGAATGCTTTTGTGATCTTCATTGGTCATTGATTTTGATTTCATCAAGCATCAAGACAAGGTATCTTTGTATCCTCTACAAAAGAAAGTGTGGCCATGGATGGTAAATAGGGATAACTAATGGATGGTAGGTTTGATTGTGAAATGGAATGGTAGATGATAATGGAATATATAATGGTGAGGAAACAAATGAGGATCAAGACTTTCAATCACATGTAATATTATTAATGCCAGATTTGGCATAATTTTGGTTGTGGTGGGGCCAAAGATTTGTTCTCTTGATAGGACCACCAGATTTTTTTGTTGTTTGATCTTGAGAGTAGCTACCATCTGATTAGGTTGTAGATTGGAAGCTATTTTAATTTTATCTTTGATTTTGTCTTCATCAAGTAGTGAAGAACTTTTGTGCTCAACTATTGGTGCCTCAATGAGGTTCTCACCAATGAAGTTGTCTTGATTGTCCCGTAGTGCCTCTAAGAAGGTTTCACTAAGGAATGTTGACTTTTGACTTTGATTGTCTCTTAGTGCTTCTAAAAAATTTTCACTAGGAATATGACTAAGAAGAGGAGATTAGTATGGTGTTAGTGAATGAAACCAAATCAAAAACACACTAGGCTAACATCTTCATGCCTAGTTACTAGGGTGAGTTTAATAACAAAAAAAAATGACAAACACAACTAAAAAGTAAGGAAAAACACAAGAATTCCTTCACCTTCTTTAGATGCTCCAAATTCCTTTGTAGTAGTGGCTTGCTTGGTTTTGTGCTCATGAAGTCCTTAGCAATGGAAGCTTTTCTACCTCTATCTCTCCTTGGCACCTTTGGCTTGTGGCTTGGATTGGCTTAGAATCAATTTGGAATGGCAACACTAGTTGCTTGAAGCCTTTGGAACCAATCTTGCATTATAAATTTAAAAAAATTAAGCTTAAAAATGATGTTTATGGCCTCTCTATTTACTAGTTACTAGTGTCTTGTGATCAATTTGGAATTTGACTAAGAGGAGATTAGTATGGTGTTAATGAATGAAACCAAATCAAAAACACACTCATCTAACATCTTTGTGCCTAGTTACTAGGGTGATCTTAGTAATAAAAAAAAATGACAAACACAACTAAAAAGGAAAAAATAACAATAATTCCTTCACCTTCCTTGGATGCTCCAAATGCCTTTGTAGTAGTGGCTTTCTCAGCTTTATGCTCATGAAGTCCTTGGCAATGGAAGCTTGGATACCTCCATCTCTCTTTGGCACCTTTGGTTTTTAGCTTGGCTTGGAATCAATTTGTCATGGTAACACTAGTTTCATGAAGCTTTTGGAACCAATCTTGCATTATAACTTTGCATAATCATGTGTTAAAATTCATGTGGTAAGGCCTCCTATTTATAGATTTTTGCAAATGTCTAGAATCAACCTAAATCATCCATCTCAAGATTGAGATGTGTGGCTAATGATTAATCCAATTATGCAATTAAAATTGATAAATAGGCTCATCAATATTTGGGATAGAGGAGCAATTAAGAGGCATGGAGGGCTTTGATGAGGCATGGGAGGCATGAATCTTGATATTTGTGGCATTTATGGCCTAGGGATGTCTTCTCAAGAAATGAGGTCACCTGATGATATAGATATTCAATATTCATTTATGAAAATAATTATTCAACAAGTTTCCATGGAATTCTTGATTAGGCCCTAATTTAGATTAATTAGCTCTTAAGCATGTTTAAGCACTTTGTGCACAAATTACTCAAATTGATCAAAATGCCTTGTTATTGGTCCAAAATTTGATTAGATTGGAAGTCAGTGTTAGATGCATTAGATCCATTATACTATTTATGATATTATCAACAATAAATAACAAGGGCACACGTCTTATGTAAGAGATTTGATAGAGAAGAACAATCTAGAGCACCTAGTTATAAAATTGGCATTTTGACTTGGAATGATCTGATCAAAGTTAATTGGACCATAAATTGTATTGCCCAATTTAATGATACTTTAGACAAAATTGGAACTTGAATATGTTAGTTTCACATCATTTAGCGTGTTTTAGTGTTTTAGGCCAAATTGTGCATTTTGGGTGGAAATTGGCCAAAACCCTGATTAAAGGTCATTGGTGGCCAAATTTAGCTATCTACAATTAGCCCATAAATTACATTGCCCCAGTTAATGATAATTTATCCAAAATTGACACTTTAATATGTCAATTTCACATCATTTAGCATGCTTTATTATCGTTAGGCCAAAATGTGCATTTTGGGTGGAAATTGGCCAAAATATTAATTAGAGGTCATTGGTGGCTAGATTTATGTGTCTATAGTTTACCCCTATTTGGGAAGATGTTGAAAACTATAGGCAAAAAAATGTCTTCTCAAATAATGAGAGATGGCCTATATGCCAAAAAGAATATGATGGTTGAAGAACAAAGCTCTAAATGGTTTTTTAGAAGCCTATGGTGATGCCCCCTCGAGGGAGTGGCCATCACATTTGTTGATATATGGTCCCTCGAAAAGAAACAAGAAGAAAGGTAGAATTAATCCATGGTTGAGATTAATCCAAATAAAAAAAATGCTTACATGCATTGATGTAAAAAGGATGCTAATTTTCCCAAAGGTGGTTATAAACAAGAATAAAAGTTAAAATAATGATTTGCCCATAGGTGGTTATAATCATTAAGGAGACTTGGATTGGCTAAAATTGATGGTGCCCTAGTTAGAAATGATTAACAAGTATAACTCAAGGATATAACTTAGAATATATATTAAAGATGAATGGGTGCAAAGTGATGAAAGAGATGGATAGAGGAATAAGATTGATCATTAGAAATGATTCAATTGTACCTACCAATGTGGAGATGCTCATCCTTATTATTAATGATACAACTAGAATGGCCAATGGGTTAATGTGATCAAGGGTGGGATGGAAGGGTTTGCCAAGGTGTAAAGGAGAAACTTTTGTAGCTCCATTAATTGTATACCTTTCTGAGGCCAATTTTTGCTATAGCATGTGATGGTAGGATTCATGATAGAGCACCATGAAGACTTGGCCAAAATATGCATAAGGACTAACTTTCAATCTAATAAACACTCAAAAATAATGCACCAATGATAAAAATGATGATGACAATGTTGATGTATGAATATGGATGGATTCAAGTATAAGTGTACACAAGGAATCACCTAAGGAATGCATATAGACTGAATCAAGGCAACAGTGTTGAAAGCAAACAAATAGACAAGTGAATAAATAAATAAACAAACAAAAAAAACAAAAAAACAAACAATCTAAAATATACAAATAAATAGAAAGATTGAAAACAAAATCAAAAGAAAGCATCCTAACAATGACAATGCCCTAATAAGGTGGATTGAGGATAACTGACTAGGCTTAGATAGGACAAATATTTTTGGGATTTTGAAATGTTATGAATGTTTTTGGCATTTTGAGGTATCTTAACTTGTTAGAGAATGACAAAATACCTACTCACAAAATGATGAGAGCATTTGACTTAGGTTGCTCACAAAATAGTGATAGCATATAGAAAGGGGGATTGAGATAACCTCAATATGAATTAAGCATGAACCAAATAACCCCAAAATGACCTCAAATCATAGTAATTCCATCCTCAAAAAAGGTAGGAAAAAACCAACTAGGTCCTAACAAGTTCACAAATCTAGTAAATGGCTAGTCAAATGAAAATAATAATGACAAGGTGATGTGAAAATGTATGGTAAATAAGTGTTGCCCCTAGTTTGCCAACAAGTGATTATAACTAGGATATGATGGAATAGGTCAATGATACCAATTTTACCATAGGTAGTTATAATTAGTAGTAAGATTGGTGAAACACTAATTTGCCCATAGGTGGTTATAATCAAGCTCACATAAACAAACTTGGATATAGGATGAAAGATATCTTACCAAATCAATTGTCACACTACTTTCATAGATTGGAATTATAAATATGGATTGGATTGATTGTTGAATATTGATCAAAATTCCCTCATGAAAAGTGTAGGAAAAAAACAAAGAAACAAAGATGAAAATAGGATTGGGTAGGATGACTAAAAATAAACTTTGGTCTAGATAGGAATGGAATGGTTAGATAGCACATGTTTGATAAATTGGATAAAATGGTAAGAGTGTTTTACCCCAAGTGATGGGGTAAATATAAGGATACACGATAATGGAAAAAGGATATATAATAATGGCAATGGCATGGCATTGAATTGGCATGGTACATATTTTTGGCCTTGGTGTGGTTTTTGATTCTATTGTTCCTGATGATGGGGAGATGCACATCCTAGTCAACAAATGACACAAATAGAATAATGAATCATGTTAATTTCTATCCCACACCTCATTTGAATAGCTACTATATCAAGAATGCCTTTAGATTTGGTTATCAAGAATTCTTTTGTGATCTTTATTGGTCACTTATTTTGATTCCTTCAAACGTTGATACAAGGTATCTTTGTATCCTCTACAAAGGAAAGTGTAGCCATGGATGATAAACAAGGACAAATAATGGATGGTAGGTTTGATTATGAAATAGAGTGGTAGATGATAATGAAATGTGAAATGGCTGGGAAACAATTGAAGATCAAGATGTTCTATCACATGTAATGTTACTGATGCCAGATTCAACATAAATTTGGTTATGGTAGGGATGAAGACTTATCTCTTGATAGGACCATCATATTTTTATATTGTTTAGGCTTGAGAGTAGCTACCATCTAATTAGGCTATAGATAGGAAACTATTTTGATTTGATATTTTATTTTTTCTTCATCAAGTAGTGTAAAACTTTTGTGCTCAACTATTAGTGCTTCGATGAGGTTTTCACCAATGAAATTGTTTTGATTGTCTCATAGTTCCTTTGAGAAGGTTTCACTAAGGAATGTCAAATTTTAAATTTTATTATCTTCTATCCCTTCCAAAAAAGTTTCACTAGAAGATTTTGAGTTCTAACTTTGATTATCCCATAACACCTTTGAAAAGGTTTCACTAGGAGAGTGTTCTTTTGCTATATGAATATGGTCTTAGCCTCCTTGCTCTTCTTCAACTGCTATGTCACCATGGATGCAGTTTAACAAAGTATGATTTTTTCAATCTCAATTAACACTTATGGGAGATGGAATACCAATAATATGGCTATTTTGGTTGATGGTAATGGCTTGTATAATGATAATGGAATGGGTAAAGGCTGCACAATCCTCATATAAGATACTAAGATAACTCATGTCAAAGCTAAAGTACTCATCCTCAAAAAACATAAAAGGATACAAAATGTATTCAAATTGATTTGTAAGGCATGCATAACCAATGTTGTAATAACCATGAATATATTCTTCTTCTAAATCTGATTGTAACTCAAGGGACTCTAAATCTGATGTTGAGACTGATGTTGAGACTGATTTTGATTCTAAAGCTAATATTAGTTCAATAATAAAACTTGACTCTAACTCTAATTATTCATTTGATGGGTATTATATTACAATAAGGTCTTGTTGAATGTTTAGTTTTAGACAAGTGATGGCCTGTGATGGCATAATAGGTTCCATAAAAACTAGTTTGTCAAAATGGGACTCCTTTAGGATGGGAAAAGGTCAAAAGACAACTCCTCAGAGACTAGCTTGTCAATAGGAGGATTTTTAAAAATAGGCACATGGTCAAGGTAATGATTTTCCCAAAGGTAGTTATAATCATTAAGAAGTGACTCAGTAAAGATTGGCTCGTCAGTGTGAGACTCCTTGATAACTAGGATAGGATCCATAGGTGATTCATCACAGGTTAACTTATCAAAAATGTTTGATTCAATAGAAACATATTGAATTAGTTGGTTCTCTTGGCTTTGGTTTCCAATGAGTTGAAAAATATTAGTTTTGAACACAACTTGGTCTTTGAAGGATTGGATCAGTTAAGGTTTGGATGGGATTGGCATTGGATGAGGAATGACTTGTGGTTGGATAATGATAGGGCATTGTGGAGCATTATTTCTCACATGATCCAAAGGATGAAGTCCTAAAATGGTAATGATAGGGCCCTATGGGGCTTGATTGCTAGCACAAGCCAAAGGACTAGGTCTTAGAATGATGAAGGGGCATTTTAGAGCTTGATTGCTTGCACAAGCCAAATGATGAGGTCTTGGTATAGCAATGGTTTGGCATTATGGAGCTTGATTACTCTCACAAACCAAAAGATGAGGTCTTGGTATGGGAATGGTGTGACATTATGGTCCTAGAATAGAAATGGTATGATGTGGTGGAGCTTGATTCCTTACATAAGCTATAACATCTAAGTCTTTCTCATAAACCATATCATCCCAATTTTGAGTTAGCTCATAAGCTGATTCTTGACTGTGTTCCACATATTAATTATTTTAAAGAGGGTATGGATCCATATCCCAAACAACATTATCTATAGTTGGGTCTTTAAATTCCTCCTCACAAGCCTCTTCATACCAATCTAGGTCTCGAGTTGGATCATAAGCTGGTTCATGACTTTGTTCCCATGAATTATTATTATGAGGTGGATAGAAATATGTCTCACAAACCATATTATCATCATTGGGGTCTTGAATAAATCCATAAAAGTCATTTTATGTGGCCATTCTATCATAGATTGGATTGTACATGACTTTACCATAAGTGTAGCTAGACATATCCACATAAATGATGAAAGCTCTGAAACAAAAAGGCTTAGAGTTCTACAAACTCTAAAAAACTATCCAAATGACAAATGGTTCAAACTTGGTCTAACTTGGTTGAAGGGGTGGAGTTGTATCTCCAATATGGTCTAAAAGTGTAGATGTATCTCCAAAATGATTTGTGCTAAGACTTGGCATAAAATAGTCTAACATAAAATGTCTAATGTCAAATTTTATATGCATAAAAGGTCAAGCATTTGAATAAAATTTGGCATGTCAAAGTTCTAGGTCAAAGTGTTCCAAATAATGTCTAAACTAGGAAAGGAAAAAGTTGAGTTACTAGGTCTTTTATCCAAACATGAAGTCAAAAGCTAGGCTCAAACAAACAGGTATACTAGGACTTTTGGCCAAACAACGTCAAAATCTAGACTTGAAATAAAGGATGATGTGATTTGATTTAATCTAACAAGTTTGGAAACAAATTTGACATAAAATTGACACATGGAATCAAACATAAACATTATTAGTTAGCATAAGGCATGAGACACAAGGCTCTTTGAAGAAAGAATGTGTTTTTCCAAATAAAGTCACAAACAATGATAAGGATATACTAAACAAATAAACCATCAATATTTTTCAAATTTGGGTAACTGATTAACCAAAGTTATGCAACTCAAAATAGAAAGTTTAGTGTATTATCCCCACAAATTAGGGCCTAAACATAAATCAATCAATGTTTGAATCCAAACTTGACAAGGGCAATTGAAAACTTAACATTTGAAAACTAGGATTTGACCAAATAAGCTAGACAAGATTGGACAGCATGATGGCCCAAGACAAAGGTCCAAATGGTATTCATGACATAGTTTGAAACAAATGGTTTTTGATACAAGGTAAACTAGTTTTGAAATAAATTGAGCAGCCTAAAAGTGTACGCATGCCAAATGATGTGCTCTATGTTATGTTTCAAAGACTTAAAAGGCTCAAAATGTTTTGACATGATTTGGGGAACATAACACTACCCTCCTTACTCAAATAAATTGTTTTAACATGGTTTATGAATAAACAAACAAGTTTTAGTCTCAAAACATACCAAGAAAAAATGACCAAAATACATTAAGTATAATCATCCAAATCCTAGCAATAGTATGACAATGTGGGGTTGAATAAACTAGTAAGCTTTTGAATGTTTCTAGGGGAATCAATTTCACAATGGCTTTCACATCAAATGATGAAAAAGATAAGCACAAAAATTGGGTGATTGTGGAATTGGCTAGTTGTAAAAAGGTCTAGTCCTTTTTGCAACCACTACATCCTACTGTTCACTTAGTGTAGTGTGATGTCCAAATGTAGATACATCCTATGTGTAACTTAGAAGGATTAAATGAAGTCAATGCCAAGAGATGAAACCTCAAGTTAAAGCTTCCTTAAAGAACTCATAGGAGGTGATGAAGTCTTCCTCACAAGCCAAGTTTATGTAAAATAAAGAAATCATAAAATAGAAAGACTTTAGGGTCATTTTCAAGGTCATCCAAATTTTGAAGAGTTTTTGGGGAGTGCTTTAGATGAGTTTCTTTCTAAGCCTTATAATAGGTTATTTACAATAGGAATGACACTTTTGATTCCAAGGGTTCCCTAAAGGGGACAAATAAAAGAGAATACATGAAACACCCCTCTCTTTTGTAAACAAAATTAGATCAAGCAACTAATGAAAACAATAATTGACAAGTGTCTTTAATTTTAAGCCCAAATGAAAGATTTGGTGGTGTTCATTTGACCCCTTGGTCTTAAGATTGTGAAATTTAAAAAATAATACTAAAAACTTACTTAAGAACCTAAATGTTACATTAATCACCAAAATAATGTGCCTAGTTCATTTTAAAGTCATGCCAAAGATGTCTTAATAACATGTTTTAACAAGTTTCAAGTCCATTGGTTACCTATCTACCCTTAAGGCATCACCCCAAAAGTAAATACATTAGATTAGAAACATTTTAAATATTTTTTGAAAGTTTTGTGAAAAATATATAAAAATTTAAGCTAAAATAATGTCAAATTCTAAAGATTTGGGATAAAACACATGGTTTTAAAAAAAAAATCATCCAAAACAGAGTCTATATGACCCCAAACCAAGCATTTTAAAATGGCCTATTTAGCTCTTAGGTTTGTGTTTTTAAGAAAAACATAGTGACCGACGTTGATTATATAACCAATGTCAGTTACACTTGCTAACCAATGATAGTTATCTAACTAACATTAATTACACCAATAATGACCGATGATGGTTATGCCAACCGATGACGGTTTTACTAATCGACGCCGGTTACTGTGTAAACTTGTGACAAAGAAAAATGATAAAACAATGTTAGAAAATAAAATAGAAAGAGTTTTAATGATCCAAATGAATATTTTAAAGTTGTAGCATGATCTTCTTCATGTGTGGGATGTATTTGGTCCCACCGGGCATGCCATTATGTGAACTAAGAATTTGACTAAGAAGAGGAGATTAGTATGTTGTTAGTGAATGAAACCAAATAAAAAACACACTAAGATAACATATTCATGCCTAGTTACTAGGGTGAGATTAGTAACAAAAAAAAATGACAAAAACAACTAAAAAGTAAGAATAAAATAACAAGAATTCTTTTACCTTCCTTGGATGCTCCAATTGCCTTTGTAGTAGTGGCTTGCTCAACTTTGTGCTCATGAAGTCCTTAGCAATGGAAGCTTGGATACCTCTATCTCTCCTTGGCACATTTGGCTTATGGCTTGGCTTGGTTTGGAATCAATTTGGCATGGTAACACTAGTTGCATGAAGCTTTTGGAACCAATCCTGCATTATAACTTTGCATAATCATGTGTTAAAATTCATGTGGTGAGGACTCCTATTTGTAGATTTTTGCAAATAACTAGAATCAACCTGAACCATATATCTCAAGATTGAGATGTGTCGCTAAGGATTAATCCATTGTTAAAATTGATAAATAGGCTCATCAATATTTGGGATAAAGGACCAATTAAGAGGCATGGAGGGCTTTTATGAGGCATGTGAGGTATGAATCTTGATATTTGTGGCATTTATGGCCTAGGGATGTCTTCCCAAAAAATGAGGTCACCTGATGATGCAAATATTAAATATTCATTTCTAAAAACAAGTATTCAACAAGTTTCCATGTAAATCTTGATTAGGCCCTGATTTGGATTAATTAGCTCTTAAGCATGTTTAAGCACTTTGTGCACAAATTACTCAAATTGATAAGAATGCCTTATTATTGGTCCAAAATTTGACTAGATTAAAATTGGAAGTAAATTTTAGATGTGTTGGATCCATTATTACATTTAAGATATTATCAATAACAAATAACAAAGGCACGTGTCTTGTGTAAGAGATTTGATAGAAAAGAGTAATCTAGAGCACCTAGGTGCAAAATTGGCATTTTGACTCAAAATGATCTTATCAAAGTTAGCTAGAAAATAAATTACATTACTCCATTTAATGATACTTTAGCCAAAATTGGCACTTGAATATGTCATTTTCACATCATTTAGCGTGTTTTAGTGTTTTTAGGCCAAATTGTGCATTTTGGGTGCAAATTGGCCCAAACCCTAATTAGAGGTCATTGGTGGCTAGATTTAGTTGTCTACAATTATCCCATAAATTATATTGCCCCATTTAATGATACTTTAACCAAAATAAGCACTTTAATATTTTAGTTTCACATCATTTATCATTTTTTAGTGTTTTTAGGCCAAATTGTGCATTTTGGGTGGAAATTGGCCAAAAGCCTGATTGGAGGTCATTGGTGGCCAGATCTAGGTGTCTACAATTTCTACCCATCAGGAATATACATCTATTGAAGCTTATCCACAACCTAGAGTTGAGGAGGAAAGTCTTGCAAGTTTTAGGAGAATAACTATTGTATTCTCTATATGTAGTATGAAAGGCAAGATCACCTATCAATTGTCAGGAAAATAAGGTCTCATTATGGGTTTAAATAAGTATCTTTAAATCATTCAAATCTAATAGGGAACATTAGAGGACACTTCTATAAATATGAGAAAAAAGTGAAAATTAATTATGGACATCAATCGTATGAACATGATAACACATTCATTAATTTTGAAGATGAATCTGAGGTGGCCATCAGGATGTGTAAAGCTAATATCTTTGATAATAACACAAAACATACAATAGGATCCTACCATTACCAAAGAGGATGCCAAGAGGATTGAAAAGCATCAATGGATTTCCAAACCCATCCATAGACCTCATCCTTAGGTAGAAGAGGAAGGTAACTCATAGTGAATAAAGAACTTGGAGTTTTTCTACCTATCAGGCATATACAATTATTGTGGATTTTACTAAACATAGAGTTGAGGAGGAATGGCCTACAAGTCTTATGGGAGAATCTAATGTATTCTCTATGTTTCCCCTACTACCACTAATTATTTCACACCATGTAACTCTTTCCTCTTTATTATCTTTAATTCTTGTTATTTCCTCTCCTTGGATGCCCCTCAACAAAAATTACACCTTCTATTGGGTAGCCTCCATCACCACCTATCATTCCACTAGTGATGCCTACCATTCCCATTCCAACATCACTTGATACCACTTTTGTATCTCCATCTTCCATTTCACTTTCAGTTAGGCCAACCTCTACCATTGCCTAAACAATTTTGCCCTATAAAAAAATCCCATGACCCTACCTATTTATCCCCAAAAGGTGGAAGTAAAGGAATAAATTTTAGAATCCTCTAAAAAGGGGGGGACATAAGGAAAGGATCTAGGAGAATAGACCTTGTTGAAGTCTATGATATTGAGGAAGAAGAAATAAAGATGGATAATTAAGTAGAGTGGATTTCCTAGATAAAAACTGAGGCCTCTTATTCCATAAGTGAGACAACTAAATTTGACCTAAAGTATGAGTGGCTCTCCTAAAAAGGTAATCAATCAAGGGGAAATAAACCAATGGCTCAACCTAGAGAAGTTAGAAGGGGATATGGTAGCTTAGTTTCTACCAATTCATTACTAAACCATGAAGGAGATGTAGGTGGAGAGGCAAAATCACAACTACAAACTTCAATTTAGGGACTTCTCCCATGTACACCCACAAGTTTTCCACCTCAAGCAACTGTAAAAACTATCACTCCTACCTCTCCTCCTAGGATTATAAGTTTTAACATTCCACATTATTTAACTAATATGTCAATTTCTGCAATTACTATTAGTATAACTATTTTTTTAGATTCTTTGCATTCATTGAGCTCAATAACCTAGCCTTAGGATACTATTACATCACCAATATTTCCATTTTTGAAAACCATAACTCAAAATACTTATATAAAGGAAATGCCCACCATAATTTTAATGTTAGGGTCACCTATACTTTTATTTCCAACTATTTGAAAAATTTATTGAGTACCTTGGTGACTGATTTATTCTTTGCTGGAACTTGTCCCTAAACCCATGGGCCTCGCATTAGAGCATGTTTTGAAAACATAGTGTCTAGTTCTATTTTTTCCATAATGGACACTCCTCTTAAGACAACCTCTCAGATAGGTATGATGATTAGTCAAACTCCTCAATCATAATCTTGGTGGGTTCTATCACCAAGGAAACTTAAAAAATCTACATTCATCATCGATACACCAATTTAGAAGTAGGTTATTGGCTAGAGGAAGGTCATTCCCCCATTTCATATAATAGTGACATCATCTCTTGGAGATATACTACCTCTTCCATCACCCCCTCTAGTTACTCAAGGAGCTAGGCCAACATAATTATCCTAACCAACTCAATCTATAGTACAAATAAAACAAAAAATTACCCTAAATGTCCCCTCATGAATCGAGCAACTATAATAGGAGGAAGAGATGGGTAGGCAAGACCTAGTCATCCATAAGTAACCCAATGCCACATTAAATTTTGATAGGAAAATAAGCACATTGATAAAGGTCAAAAAGAAAATTATGATTTCCAAGGGTCAACAAGTGGAGCTAGAATAGAGAGAAGACATATTCTCTTTAACCAAAATAAGGAAGATAAATCCTTTAGACCTTGACAGGATCTGAGAAGATCCCTATAAGTTTTTAGATGCCATAAGAGGAATTATTAATGAAATGCTCAAGAATTTTGACCAAGTTATCTAAAGGTAGCCAAAGATACACATAATTAAGGCTCCCATAGAGATTGTTGATCATTTACAAGGGGTATCCATGAAGTTATTTGATGCAATTGGCACAATAAGAGATTTAAAAGTTGCTCCTCAACATAAGGGGGAAATTTTCTCCAATTGTTTAATAAAATGAAAGACATTGATGACAAGTTGAGTTTTATTACTAAGGCAACTAGAAACAAGGCTTATGCCCACTTGAACTTAATTACTATTAAAGCAACATGGGCATAAAATTACATTACTACAAAAAGAGACAACCTATTGGAATGCCATCATGAGATGTGGACCTTGGTGAAAGAATTTACAAATCAAGAAGGTGGTGTGATCTCCATTTTGATTGAATTGAGGGTAATTCAGGAAATAACTCCATAAGGGAAATTGGTTTCAAATCCCATTTTTTAAGAATCTCTTGTGGGAAACATTGGATAGTTTAGAGTAGATATTGAAGGCATGATCTACAAGACCACATATGAAATAATACAATTGGTAAATTTTTCAAGAGACAAGACCATTGAAACCAAGTCACTATATATTGAGGTTAAGGTTGCATTGAGCATGCACAAGAAGTTTATGGTCAATATTCCTTAGTTATTCAAGAAATATTTGATCAATTTTGAGATTATAGAAGCCAAATTTCAATCATGTCATGCTCTCCATCTCTAGAAGGAGGTAAAAAATCATGTAACCATGACAATATAAGTGTCTTCAATTCATACATAAATCTCTCAAATTGCAAGATACACATTGGTGCATATGTAGATTGGGCTCACCTATGTCCCACTTCCAATTAAAACATAGAGTTCACTTCTAGTGATAATGTCTATTCCATCTCCAACTTCAAATGCAACTTTAGTTTCTTCCACATCATCATCCAAATCAATTATGTTATAATTAGATTTCTTCTAATGGTTCCACATTAGCACCAACTAATTATAATTATGTGTTTGCATGTTTTAATTGATTTATAATGTTAGTTTTTAACTTAAGAGAGTCTTGCATGTATATATTATATTTTTAAATGAAGAATTCTATTTTAGGCAATCAATATCGTACATGCATGACTTGCATGATTTTAAACACATTATTCTATTTTTGACTTGTAAATTTAGATGAAGGTTGAAGAGATGAGGCATTCCCCTCCCAAGATTGTATATACTTGTAATCTCTTGGTCCCAAAGGGAAATAATTTTGGATATTGAAATTAATATGAAATTCTAAAAAGTTTCACTAATTTGATTTTGATGTACAAATATTGATTCTTCTCTAATTATGTGGATTGTATGAGACATTCCATCATTCTGGTACCTTAGATTTTTATTGGTATACGAATTATATTTTAATACAATTATTCACTTTAGACTATAGTTTATTTGAATGTCATTTTTCATGCTAATTATAATCCCTCGTATATGTGGAATAAAAATTTGACAAATGTGGCAACCTTTAATTATGCATGTCTAATTTTATTTTGTTTTATTCCATTTGACTCCTAACTATGTTTGAGTGTTGGTATGCTACATTATCATGTATCAGATATTAGTCTTCTAATTTGTTGTCTTACCTTAGTTCAAGTGCTGGTATTGAAAGGTTTTTCATCTTGTGTGGTCCATAGGCCTCTTTTATGACCTTCCTTTCCCTTTTTTTTGAGTTTATTTGAGAACCCTACCCACCTTAGTTAAAATAATAATCCTTACATCCATTCCAAGTATATTTAGGTTCATCCATATCCAACCCATTTGTGGTATACTATCTATATCACTCATCACTATTCCATTGATAGATTGTTATAAAACTAAATACCCTACAACTCATGTCTTGGAGTGAAATATATCACCAATCCTAAAACATTAGAGGAATCCTCATGAAGGTATTTATGGTGTGCATAAAAAACACATCAACAAAAACTTAAATTGGTGCTAGGAGGGTCTAAACCTCCACCTCTATTTTCATTAAAAAGAATCATTTGAGTTTCACTAGAAGAACCTAATAGATTAACAAGATCTACCTTAGATAATAAGTTGATATTAACACCTTTGAAAACCCATATAAAAGTTAGGTATGATAAGGGAATTAGGAGAGAACCTTGAGCCTAATCATTCTCTTTAGGTAGACAACCTCATCTTCTATTATTGCAAATGACTCAACCATAACGGCCCCCTTAGGATCCTACTTGACTAAGAGGATCTACTATCAATGTTGTTGGATCCATCCATGATTTACCTAGAAACTTATATAAGTATATTCCTTCTTGTTTTCCCTTAGGAGGAAGGATTGTAAAATAGCATATCAAGGCTTTAAAAACTACTTTGGGAATCTTAAATGTAGCCCATGAAGATGTGGCTTGAAGATTATTTACTTTCATCTTGCAAGATGCAACATATGAATGGTTTTTGAATATCCTAAAGGTTTCCATTACAACCTAGACCCATTGTCAAAATACCTTTTTGGCACAGTTTAGCCAGGTCACTAGTGTATGTGTTGTTTATCAACATTTTGCTAGTATGAAGCAAGAACCTATTGAGCTAATCTGAGCCTTTAAAAATAGATTTCAAAATATGCATAATACACTTGAAAATACTTAAAAACGTAAGGAAAAATTGGCCCTAGAGATGTAAAATAATTCCATAGACCCCATGATCATAGTTTTTCTCTATAGAAATACAGACATGGGAACATTGCCTTTGGCTTATGCCAAAGCTATTAATATAGATAAGTAAAATAATCCTTAGTTGAAATATTTGGCCCCTCTAATTATTTGTACTATTTTCCAAGATTTTAGTCCAATTTTGATTATAAACTAGAATAATGTATCCTAAAACTAGACCCAAGTGTATACCCCAGTGCCTTTAACCTAGATTCCACCTAATCAACACCTAGGTTTCTTGAACTATTCTACCCCTAACCAATAAAACCTAAGTCAACCATTAATACCAGTTAATATTACCATAACATAGGGTACCAATTATGATTATACCAAGATAGAATTTGAATCAATCCAAATAATGGTCCAAGCATTAAGTAATTAAGTTATTCTCATGCAAAATCATATGGGGAATTCTAGGGCCCATAACACTAATCATAACTTTAGATTCTAGAGTTATAATAGACCTTTAAATAGTTCTATAAAAAACCAAAAATAACAAGTGCCATCCAATAAAGGACTGAAGATAAACATTATGGAAGTATCCCTTCCTAATTGGTGTTGTGTACATAACACTCACAACATGGTTAGTTAGACTAATTCAAGTTTTGTAAAGCCTTTGAAATATTTCAAATAGAGATGTACAACCAAGAAGAGTCTAAAAAATGGGTAGAATCACCCTCCTCTATTGGTTCATAACATCCAAACATCATCAATGTCTTTGAAACTTATGATTATCCATTTCTGGAAAAAGGTGATAATGAACCAAAGGACAACACATACGAGGTATATACTTTCTAGAAATATCACCAGGTAAGGAAAAATTATAATTTGAGAATTAAAAAACCCATGAATACTTCAACACCTTTGAGTAATAGTGCTACCACCCCTCTAGATCTGAAGGATAACAGAAATCTACCTCCTCCTAAAAGAGATAAATAATTTCAACTATAGAACCATGTAACAGAGGAGGGTACAACATTGTTGAAGATATGAAGAAAATCAAAGAAATCATCTACCTGATTGAATTGGTTAAGATAATCGATCAAATATAATCAATACTTAAGTCTCTAACTAAGAGAAAGTATAACAAATAAAAGATTACACATGAAAATGTGATGGTATATAATGATAAGATAGAAGTGTCACCATTTTTACTAACATTCTAAATGTTTAGAAAGAGTATACACAAATATCTAGTTGATTCTAGAGAATCAAGTAGTGTGATGCTAAGAGTTGTCTACCAAAATTTAGGTTTTAGTCCAGATGAGTCAAAGAGAGTCATCCTTAAATTTGATAAATCTTCCATCCCATGTGATGGTGAATTAACCAACATGCACTACAGCTAGAATCTGAACCATGTGTGTAATAGACCATTAATATCTTGCTCATAAACATTGAAAAAACATATAGTCTATTATTGAGTCAAGATTGGTCAAAGACATTAAACATGTAGATAACCACTAATTTCTTACACATGTGCTACCTTGTAAGGGTCTACCCAACTAGATATGATTAGAAAATGAGTTGAATATGAAACATATGATTATAGAGTATAATGGCACCAATGAAAAATTATACTTCATGTCTCCCCACATAAGTGTATACATTTACTATTGGATAAGAACATGTGTTCCATGAATAAGAATTTGAAGGTCCTTCTCAGCTATAGACCCTTCACTTTGATAGAGCTAGATGGAATCAAGGTTCTAGGGTTGGTGTGGTCCTCAAAAATTGAAGAGGTAAGCAATACCTAATTAATTATAGATTATACTTCCCTTATACAAACAACTGATTTGAGTATGACTCTCTAAGCTTAGGACAATAGTTTGAATTAAAGCATAATGTCTAGTAGTTGTAGATATTAAGTGACTCTGAATTGGTTATTAACTAAATATAAAACAAATCCCATTGTAAACTTAATTAGCTAAAGATGTATAAAAATTTATCTTGGGACCTAATTGAGTCCTTCGAAGCATTCAACATCAGAGCCATCCCAAGAGAGAATAACTAGATAACAAATTCATTAGTATCCTCAACGACTAATCTAGAACCACTTCAAGAGTCAAAAATATAAAAGTTTTTAGTGGAGCTAGTTTCATGCCCTTATGTCCTCAATAATTTGGATAACTTCCAAGTATTCAAGGATGATCAATAGATCATGCAATTTTTGAACAATTATAGAGCTTTTGAAGACTAAATAATAGATAAATGAGAGGTCTAGCTAATGCAAATTGAGGACATGGGAGAATATGATGTTCTACAAATAAAATAGAACCAAATCCTTTTATGCATGATCTCTTTAGAATGATATTTTAATGTGGATCCTCAAACTCATAATCAAAAATAATTTAAATCCACTAAATCTAAGTTCATCATAAAAAATCTAAGAATTGACCAACAACCCCAATTGGTGAATGTAAGTTTAAGTTTCATAGAAAGTGAAAATCAAAGGATAAATGGATTTCTCACTGAGTATAAATATGTCATTAAATGGAAATATGATGACCTAAAGATATTTTACCCTGGGGTGATCACTCATATCATTCCCCTAAAGCTAGAGAATAAGCTTTTCAAGTAAAGATAAAGGCTAGTAAATCCAATCCAAGATCTTTTCATTAAAACTAAAGTATATAAATGAGTTGATTCCAAAATTATTTTCCTAATTAGGAAATCAACTTAGGTATCCAATCTTGTACCAATCAAAAAGAAGAATAGAGAAATCAAACTTTGTGTTGATTTTAGGAACCTAAATAGAGCCTTAAAGAAAGATAACTACCCTATACCTTCTTTGAATGAGGTAATTTAAATGGTGAGTGATTATTAGATGATGTCTTTCTTGGATGGATTATTAGGCTACAATCATATAAAAATTCAAGGAGAAAATAAGATGATGACTGTCTTCACTACAAAGTGTGGAACTTTTTTATATAAAAAGATATCATTCAACCTAATTAATGCAAGAGATACCTTCCAAATAGAAATGGTTTTTACCTTTCAAGGATTGAAGGGGAAGTGTATCATCATCTACATGGATGACCCTACTATGTTTTCAAAATAAATCACTGATCACATAGACCATCTGTAGAAAGTCTTTGATAGATGCAGAAGATATAAGGTCTCTCTAAACCCAAAGAAAATAATCTTTAGGGTTACTACGAGAAAGATACTAGGTCATATTATTACCAAGGATGGGATATCAATTGATCCATAATGGGTCCAAGATATCTCTAAGTGGATTCCACAAAAATAATAAAGAGTTGAATTCTTTCTTTGGCAAGGTTAACTCTGTAAGGAAATTTATTTTAGGTTTTGCAGAGATTGTCAAGACATTAAACACTATGATAAAACAAGATGTCAAGATAAAATGGACAACCGAGGCCAAGAAATATTTTCAAAACATCAATATTGAAATTGACCAATCTCTATTTTTGGTTAGTCTTGATTTCATAAATTTTTTTTAATCTTTATTCATTCACCTTAGAACATATTATTTCTATATAACTTACATAAAAGGGTACAAGAAAATGAATTCCCCATTGCCTTCATGAGAATTAATCTAAGGATGTATAGTTTAAATACACCATGATTGATAAATAAATATATGGCTTGATCAAAAATTTAAATAAATTTAGTATTATATCTTGAGGAATAAGGCATTCACCATTGTCTTATATCTAGCTATCAAGCTCATGATTAGCCAAAATGAGTTGGGTGAAAGGAGAGGAAAGCGGATGGACAAATTTCAAGAGTTTGACCTTGAGATCAAACCATCTAAAATGGTGAGAGGCCAAGGAATCATCTAGATGATAATTAAGACTGATCCATGCATTAGTATTGAATAAATAAATAAAACTCAGGTATCTAGGGATGAATGGTACTCATAGATCATCCATTACCTACTCATAGGTACATGTCACTTAGAACTAAAGAGAGAGCAAATATGAGCACTTAAGCTCAAATTAGCTCATTACATGATAAAAAGGGGAGTTATACACATAAATAACTATGAAGGCATCTATTTTAGATGTGTTGTAAAATAAGAGGTTAAGTATGTCTTAGATAACTTACATCAAAATATTGGCAATGGACATCCCTTTGGCAATACTATAACCCATAATATTTTGAGGATGGGATACTATTATCCCATAATCTTCAAGGGTGTTGGTAATCACATTAGGACATGTCATGAGTGCAAGGTGTTTAAAAAGAGAGAAGTGAATGCTTCCATACCTCTATATCTAGTCATTGAAGGATGCCCATTTGCTCAATGGGACAGTAATTTTAATGGGTTAAGAAATCCAAATTCCTAAACAAGACATAAATTTATCCTCATAGCCATGGATTATTACACTAAATGGATATAAGTTTTAATAACAAATAATTCTAAAGTAATCGATGCTATCAATTTTTTATAAGAAAACATGTTAACTAGGTTTGGCACTCATATTTCCTTAATTTATGATAATGGCCCAACTTTTAAATCCTCTCAATTTATAGAAAAGGCTTATGAAAATAAAATCATAATTAAGTTATCTTCAAACTACTACCCATAAGTAAATGGAATGGTTGAGTCCACAAATAAGAATCTTATGGATGCCATCAAGAAATCTATGCAAGATAGACTAAGAGAATGACACTTATTATTGAAGTATGCAATATGGGTAGATAGAAATAGACATAATCAAGCCCTCAAGGCTTCACCTTTTTTTTTGGTGTATGGACAACAACCCATATTCCCCATCACTCTCAAGATACCAACTTACCAATTCATGCAAGAATACATGGGAGAAGATGAAATAATTCAATCCATATTACTTGAGATAGTTTAGCTAGAGGATGTAAGAAATGAAGCATTTCACAACTTCAACAAATAGAAAGATGTTGTTTAGTGATGGTTTGATAAAATATCCAAGATCAAAGCCTTTAAGATATTATACTTAGTGTTTTTATGAGATAAAACACATGAAAATAAGGGACAACATGATAATTTCACTGCTTTATGGATTGGGCCTTATCAAATATCATAAATCCTAGGTAATAATGCCTTTTAAAAGTAAGAACTTCAAGATCACAACCTCACTTTTCTAGTCTATGGATAGGTTTTAAGCACTAATTCATGGCTGCTCTAACTAGAGAGGCATTATAGTAAATTATAAGTAAGGAATTTGACTAGAATTAGATTAAAATTCCCATTTTCTAGATTAAAATTCTTGTTTTATAGATTAAAATTCTTACTTTCTATATTATATTTCCTACTTTATGCATTTTTATTTCAGTAGATCAGTTGTTATGTTCTCTAAGTTAGTTCCTTAACGTTACTAAATAGATCAACCAATTTTCCATACCAAAATACAAAGATATGCCAAAATAAGGGGATGATATATAAGGAAACATAATTGGTTCTAATAAGGATTTATTTTGAAAATACAAGTTTATCTAGGATTAAGGTATGCATTATGACTGAACTAAGTTCTACTTGGGTTGAATGGGTTTACTGAATGTTTGGGATTTACTCTGATAAAATCAAGCAAATTTAGATAGAATTACCATTTAAAAATATTAATTGCACTATCTCATGCTAAAACTTGGATGAAATATAATAGACATTGATATGGATACACACTAGAAGGGAATGATTAATAAAAATAAGTTTTATTATACCTATAACTAGGCAATGGTGGTTCCCAACCCTTCTCCTATCTATGTTTAAGAAAAAAACTAATAGGAGATGGGTGATTCATGTAACATATGCTGGGGATACAGATTCTTAGATGGTAATAGAGCAAGGATTTGAGTAAAACCAAAGGTATTTATATTAGGACTATGATCTCCTAGTTGACAACAAAGCAATGCCTAGGCTTTTCCAACTATTTGGTTACAAAATACGAAGTCAAAACAAAACCTATAATATATATTCATTACTCTATTATAACTTTCATAACCAAGGATAATTGATTTAAATTGATCACATATAAAAATCCAAGGAATGGAAAGGTTTAGTATGTTTTATGAGGAGGAAAGTGCTTAATTTAGAGTTTGGTTTACTTATTTTTTCTTTCTTAGAGTTAAAATTTTCTTATGATACATTGCTAAACTTATGGGTTCTCAAAATACTCAAGACTATTATCACCTACGAGTCTCTATTTGTTATGCCCTATCACACACACCATATTTTAATTTTTTTAAAATAGGGGCCTGATATTTATTGAACATAAACTTAAGGTATTTTAAAATGGAAGTCTATGATACAAAAGTCTGAAGAGGCTTGAATTGATGTAGACCATCACTAAGTAGTTTGATTATTAGCATGTTTGAATGTGCCATGATAGGTATTTTGGTTTTATTTAGTTTTTGGGGGTCTTATAGGGGTACCTTTGATGTCTTGGAGTTAGTGAGAGTCTTTTAACTAGTGTGTTTCTAGGACTTCTTGATTTTCTTGCCAAAATCAAGAATTTAAAAATTTAAATTTCTAGATTAGCCTTTTGGGGTGTTTTAGAGTCTTGTGTGACATATAATGATATTAAATATTTTGAAATGGTAATATAAGGTGTTTAATGGGTATATTAATGTGATTATAATGATAAAATAATTTAAATAAAAAAAACATCAGCTTGCAACTATTACCCTACATGGGTTGGCCAAGATTAGGAGTTTCTTTTGCATGTTTGGAATAATAAGTATAATAGAAATGCATGTTGAGAAGTGTGTAAGTTATATGTGGGAATATAAGTCATAAGGATACAAGGATTGAGTATTAATGACATTGAGATAATGAATAATATATAATGAATAGAGCTTCAAAGCTCTATTCAGTTATAAATGAAGATTTTGTATACGATTTTATGATAGAATGAATAAAATATATATCTTGTGAAGTTGAAATTAGATATTGTAGAATTAGTGAGTTATTTAACTAATTTATTGTCTCTTTTATTAATTTATAAATTGATGTACAAGCTAGAAAGTGATACACAATACAATCATGTAAGTTCTCTTTTGTAGGGTGAAGAAACAAGACAATTAAGAGTTATTTTGAGAATCATTCAAGAGTGTGAATGGATAAAAGGATGGTATAGTATTTTTTTAGTGTTAATGATAATTTATATGTTTAAATTAATCCATTTTATATTCTAAAATTTCATTCAAACTTATATACTAATCATCACAATCTAATTAAGAGTAACTCTATGTTGATATAGTCTAGAAGGCAGAGGTAAATAAGTTTATTGGAAATTACATAGTGGTTGTTTGATTTATATAAGATATATTCCATGAAAAATAATATTTAACAATCAGGAGGGTCCTTAAAATGGTGAGTAAAGTAATATTTGATGCAATTTTCATTCTATTTTGGCACAATCCTATATAACACTCATAATTCTATAGATTTATTTGTTGGAGATGTTTAGAAGACCATTCAATTATGTAAAACTTGGAAAAATAGTGGATAAAATATATTTATTGTTGATATATTATTTTTAATACTTTTTATATTCTCAAAATTCAAGACTTGATTCAAACCTTCATGAAAAGTACATATAGTCCTGCATGTGCCCCAAAATTCTGCATTATTACTTATTAGAGTCTTGAAAAGAATGATCTTAAACAACTAGTTATTGGAGAAGGTAAAATGAGTTAGGTAAAACCTTTAATAGGTTATATAATATTTTTAAGTGCATTTAAACTTTTTATATCTCTTTTATTTCACTCTCGACCTACACAAGCCTGTATTGAGACTAGCCTAGGTTTTTTAGAATTAAAAATGGAATACCTTGTGTTTTCACCATAAAAATTGGTAATTTGATGTGTTTTTAAAAGTTATATAATATTATGGTGGTTTTAGGATTATATAATACTAATTTATATAGAAAACCTAATGTGTCTTTGAGCAAGGCCTAATGGAGACTTAATTAGAAGGAAAAATGTGAGAGAAAATGTACTTACCTTGGGTGTTGTGTCATAAACTTTTTTGTAAATAAAAATGAGGATAAAGGGTATCTAAATATGTATATTTTTTTACTATAAATCGAGTATATTGGTCAAACCTATGAGCTTTATGTCAAAATAGGGCTATAAGAACTAGGCCTTAAAGAGAGCAAGTGTACAATCAAGGAGAGTTATTGATTAGAGGTGGTGTTATTGGGTTATGTTATTGAAGAGATATAAAATACATAATTGGGATGGCCTCATGAGACTTTGTATGAAGATATCATATTAAAACCAAGCCTTAGGTCTATGAGCCCATGGAATAAGGTCAAGTGGGAACTATGCAAAGAGAGTGAAGAGATGAAAGCCATATATGAGATAATGGGGATTTACTATGTAGGATGGGATTATAGATGTATAGGAGGAATGATATATATTAAAAAACAATGAGGACTATGCATGCAAAGAGGCTAGGATCCTAGTAAAGAGAGAGGGTAAGGAAGAGAGTTTAATATGTAAGTAATGTACATGCAAAGGCAAGATAAATCAAATAATATTAAAGGTAATAAAGGATAAATTAGATTCAAGTGTATGTTAATAAGGTTATAGGCATCAGTTCCTACATCAAGTGGTATCAAAGCAGGTAATCTCTTGGTATAGTTTATGTTTTTTAATGTTAAAGGTTTCTATTTAAGATTGTTAAAGGTTGCTATGGATATTGAACGAATCTAAGTTTTAGGATTATAGAAAGAGAGAAATTTAAATATTTATGGTCAAACATCCCTAAGAAGTGAGATAGTAAAAGCTTAAGAGAGAGAAGAAAGATTCTAAGTGAGATTCATAGTTCCAAGGTGAAAAATACTTAGATAAGAGGGTTCTAAGCTAAAAAAAAATTGGATAAGAGGGTTATAAGGTTAAAACAACTTGTAAAAGTGAAGATGAATATTGAGAAGGTAAAGGAGAAGAAGGGCATGGCTAAGCTAGACTACCATAAGGAGATAAATATGAAAGAAGACCCAAAGAGAAAGGGGTTAGATGTTGAATAAGAGATGAGTGAGATAGATAAAAGGTTGGAGAGAATAAATCTCTTTATAGAGCTCATGAAAGAGGAATAGAGCCAATTTTATGGATGGGTTATGAAGAATAATAGGGTTAAGTGGAATATAAGGCTACTCATGGAGAGAGGAAGAAAGATGGTGATGAAAGACAAAGAGTGATAGAAAAAGTTACTATGTAGGAATCTCAAGGAGGAGATGAATATGTTCATGAGGAGTGAACATGTCGATATATAAGAGGAAGGTGAAAAATAAATTAAGGAGGATAAAGAGATCAACATATTTTATTTATAAGGAGGACTGATGTTGGGAGAAGAAAAAAGAAGAAGAGTCTCAAGAAGAGAAGTATCTCATTGGAGACATGAGTGAAGAAAACATGTAAGGAGGAGTAGTGTTAAATAAAAGATAACTTTAAGAGGCTATATGGCCTCCAATGTTTATTACTAATGATTATCTTAAGTGTGTTTATGTAGGTTTACAAGTTGTTTGTATTATGGAGGAATGTCTAGTTTGACACATGATGCATATGAAGTCCAAGCACTAGTTATGGTAAAATATATGGAGCACAAAGAAGAAGAGGAACTGATATTGAGAGAGTTAATGTGGTATGTTGAAGTTGAGATATTGGATCTCTAAGTTCAAAGTGAAAATAATGTGAGAGCTATCCTAAAAGCATAAGAGGTAGAATTATAAACTAGAGAAAAGAAGATTGCAAAGGAAAAGAACATGTTGCCTACATGAACACTTTAATAAAGTGAAAATCTAGGTCATGTAAGGGAAACATATCAAAAAAAAGAAGTTATTGACAATAAATGAGATAAGAGATAACAAATAAATGAAGACAAGAACAAAAAGAGGAAGATCATGACAATAAACATTAATCCAAAAAGAAAGAGATTGATGATTGGTATAAATATATGGTGGTTGATATGAGAAAGAGGATAAGAGGACATAATAAGGATCTTAAGGATATGAGAGAGATGCCTAGGGAGTCTTAGATAGAGAATGTAGAGCAAGAAAGGATGACAAGGACCATGAGATCATTGAATAAACTATCAACATGATGTGATAGATACTAAGAAAGATGTTACATGAATGGAAAGGAGAGAGAAGGAATCAATCCATGATCACATGGTGAATGGAAGCAATTAGGCATAATAGCTTATAATAGAGCAAGCCAAGAAGCAGAACAACCAAGAAGCTAAGTTGATGAAGAATAAATGTTTGGAGGAGGACAATATAAATCAAAAGGTAATTAAAGGAACAAATAATAGTAGGTTGGCATTGAGAAAGAAATGAAAGGAAATTACTAGACTAAGAACTTGTTCAAGTGAAGATAAATAAAAATTAGCATTGAGTATGCCAAGAGATGAAGATCTAAAAGTAAAGAAGCCACAAGAAGGTGAGCAAGAGAACAAGTAAGGTAAGATGTTAGTCTATATGAATAGAAATGTTACAACTAAGTTGGTTTAAAGTATACATGATAATAATAAGAGGAAAGGTTGTCAAAGAGTGTTGTGCTATGAGGAGTTTTAGTTGGTTAACAAAGTGTCATTTAAAAAAGAGTAAGGAGATGATGAAAATACTCACCATAAGGTGGGGTATTATGAATAATCAACCAAATATGATTCTAAGGAGATAATGACAAGGGTGAATGAAGAACATGTTTATAAGAATCCAATAGAGTAAGAAAACAAAAGAGAAGGTATTGTCAAAGAGATAAATCAGCAAGGAATGCATGGACAAGCCAAGACAAGAGAGGAAAAAATAAGTTATGAAGTAGGATCAGGAGTGAATAATAGGAACAAAACATTTGGGGTATATTATGATGAATAAAAATAAGATAGAATGGATATAAGAAGAAGAAGACAAGAAATTGTAGAGGATCATGTACTTCATAGAGATAAAGGATGAGCTAGTAAAGATATAAATCAAGGAAAGAGGAAAAATAAATAAGAACCATTTGAGAATAAAAGATAAAGACAAGAGGATTAGTAACAAGAAGGGCTTATAAAATCATTAGATAAATAATTGGAAATTAGGAAATAATTTTGACAAAGAACATTTGATCAAGAGTTCAAATTATGCCACTTGGGGAGTATGATGCAGAGCATCAGTAAGTAGTTTGATTATTAACATGTCTGATTGTGTCATTGCTATCACATAGCTTTTTCACAGATTCCTTGATGTGTAATAAATTATTGTACAATACCTAATGATACAATGGGAAAACCTCCAAGATGTGGGACTTTAGAAAATTGAGTTTAACCTTAGAAGAAGGTCATCTTCCTTTCACTATATTTGATGCAACTAATAAAATATCAATCTTATATAAATTCCACTTTAGTATTATTTCTCCTAAACTAGGATTTAACAAGGAAAAGAGTTAAGAATGAAATTTTCAAAATTGAAAATGGTGATTGTACCAAATATTTCTAGTGGGTCTTAGTTCTTTCTTAAATGAACACAAGAGAACTGAAAATCAATTGAAATTTATTGAGTAAAAACTCATGAAAATGAGAAATCAAAGGCAATATTTGCTATTTTTCATAGAAAGGAGAAGATTAATCTATTTTTATCAAACAACCATCTAAAAGGGTAAAAAATACCATAAATGAATTTCTTGCGACTAAAAGAAAAGATGTAATATCCATAAATACTCAAATAACTCTACATACATAAGGATCTCTCAGACAAGAAAGGCAAATATTCAATTTATTTTCTCTCTCAAGGTTATAGCTTGTAGACAATACATTTAAAATGCAAAATATATCACTAACGGCAAAAAGATAGATTGGGCCATGGGGTCTACCCATCTTTATATAAGAATATCCCAATATGAGATGTGGTTATCAAAACTTTAATGCCCAATAGGAGTCATGCAGATCTGAAACTCCATAAAAAATGAGGTGTGATCTTCTATTTTTGGCATCCTTGACTTGGTAAAATAGTTTGAAAATTAGCATGCAAGAGATGGGTGTGATCTTTAGCTTGGAATGGCATAGATGGAATTGGAAGATCTTCATGCAACACTTTTCCTTCTCCATGTAGATGGAAGTGGCTCTTCATGCAAATGGGTGGTGACCAAAATGAAACTCAATGTTTTTTCAAAAGATAACTTTGAAATAACTAAATTTACTTATGAAAAGCCCTAACTTGCAATTTATAAGTGAGACTTTTACAACTTGCAAGTCATATCACTTTGTCAAAATGGAATTTATAATTTTCAAATTGTGCTTTTACACTTTAATCAATTGTTACTTATCAAAATAGAAAGTGTAATTTGCAATTGTGCTTTTTAAAACCTTTACCTTATCAAAAATATAAAGTGTAAAATACATGTATCTCTTTCTCAAAATAACTATAAAATATAGTTTCAATTTTACAATATACAACTTTACAATGTTTTTGTAATTCATGAAAATATTTCAATAAAATAACTAATCAATCTCTAAATTTTCCTCTACCTTCTAGTCTTTCTCTACCTGTAGTTTTTAAACATATGAATCAAATGCCTTAAAAATTTCTTGTATCCTTTTTTCATCTATTCCAAAGGATTAGAGGTTGAAGGCTACACAATATGATATTATTTCAAACAATTCCCTCCTAAAACTATTGATTCCCTACATTTATGTTCTCATTTTATCTAGTGCATTCTAATACCTGATAAAGTAATGGATAGAACTCAAGGTGAAGGTTATATATTTTGTAGATTGTTTTTCAACCAATTCCTTAAACTTACTCTAAACTTTCTCTACTGGTAATAGGTTATCTCCATCATTTACTGGTTGGCATGACAACATACTCATCATTCCTTCAATGTCATACAATATATTAATAGCCTTATCATGTGAAACCTTTGCCTTGTGATCAAATTTTGTGAGTATCCTTATCTATAATTGAGCTACTTTATGCAACTCCTCTTAATCTTCATCATTATTTATTATCTTTTTAGTAAGGAGGATGTCCATGTCGATAGAATCCACAACTGTCAAATTTGGATAACATAGATTTAAGGTTTGTATTTCTCCCTCATATTCATTGACCTATCCTCTTAGGACATTATTTATCTCTCTGATAACTTCATAATGGTCTATTATTATAGAAATAACCTTATTACCCTTAGAAATGAGTTCTTTCGACCATTCTTTGGTAAACCTTCCCATAATAGCAATCTCAGTCATCACATCAATCATTGCTTGATTTAGAATTTGGCTGACTAGTTATGCTAACTCTGGTTGTTCCAATGATTCATTGGGATCTATGAACTTGTTTAATTCAACTATAAGTTGATCCTCCTTGTTTTTAAATTCATATTTGGTGGCCTTATCATGATCTATTCTTTAAAAGGAGTTGATGCTAGATTGAACATCATGTTTTAACCCCTTCCTTGTTGGCTGTCTAAGGTGGATCTTTGAAATTTAAAAGTCCCTCACCATAATATCTTCCTTTGGTTTTTCTAGTGGGAGGATTTTAGTCTCAACATATCTTTCCCCTTTATGATCACTAAGTATTTTGGAGAAGGTCTAGGGAGTAGATGTAGACTTCTTCTTCACCTCTGAAAGGCCAAAATCCAATGTGATTGGGGAAATAATTTGATCTATCTTCTTTCCCAATGTATTTAATAGCCAATTAGGGGTAGCATCTTATTGCATGGATACTATCACCTGAGAATTAACAACTGATGTTGCTACACTAGTAGGCACTATGACAATTGCAGAATCCTAATTAGATGTTACCATTGGTTTCTCGAAAGATGCTTATGAAATCCATCTCCATCAATCATTTATAAATCTATATTTGCATCAAGAAAGTTTGTTTTTCCCAATTCAACTAAAGGCATTGTGGAAAATATGGAAGTAGTAGAGGTGGGGGTAATGGGAATGACTATATCTATTGGATAAATAGACACAAGGGCTTTGAATTTGGGAACAAGTAGAAGTGTGGAAGCTAAAGTATTGAATGAATCAATCATATGTGTTGGGAAACTCAGGGTAGGTAGAGTAGGGAAAATTAAATATATTAGGGAAGATGCAACACTTATCCTAGGAGTTGGGATGACTAGTGGAATTAAAGTCAAGATGACTGAGTCCATGACTTTGTACTACTAAGTGGTGTTAAAAATTTATGGAGAGGGAGTGAAATTAGAAAAAGGGAAAGTGGAGTGAAAACTTAAGAATCCCTGATGGGGAACCTTGAGTGTCCAATTAAAATGATTATATAATTTGAAATAGAATTATTGTGCTAGGTGAGGTGATAGGGATGAGATGGGGAATGGAGATTTGAGGTGGAGATGTTGGAGATTTTGGAACAATATAAATAAGAGGTGGGTGAATATAGAATCAAGGTTTTTTACTATTATAGTCATGGGGTTAGAATCTATGGATGATCTTGTTATAAATATGTTCATTGGTTGATCCACTACTGACCCCTCTTTACTTTATTTCCCTCTTTTTTTCTTTAGTTTTCTTATTCTTCTTCTGATGGGTAGCTGTCCCTTCTACCTATTCACCTGCTATCCCAATGGGACCCTCCATTGATGGATAAACTCCTTCTACTTTAAGCTTTTAAAGATTATTTTTGACACCTATTATATCCTTTTTTACTTGCACTTCCTTTCTCCTTAGCTAATTGATCATTTTGTTGATCACACCTACTATTATATCAATCAAAGAGAAAGATTTTGGAGCTAACCACCTAATTGGTGGTAGGGGTTGAGTGATAATATGTTGGTATCATTTTGGGTCCACTATAGATTCATCATCTACCAAGTCATTTGGGATTGGTGCCAAGTCATAATTATTTATCTATTGTAAGGTCATTCGAGAATGATCCTTCATTCTAGCTCTCTCTTCATCTTCCAAGTCCTCCCAATAATTTTCAAAATATGAAACATGGAAGTATGTAAAAACTCCTAGTGTGCTAGTTATATTTTCATAAACATCATAATAAGGTCTAGACTCCAAAGTCCTTAGGGTCATTTGGTACATTTCTACTTCAATGCATTTGGTATTATGGAGGGAGGGGCATGTGTATCTACCAATATTGATTGGGAAGTGAATTCTCAACTTGTGCTTATTGGATATAATTTTTTGGGTTTCAAAAAGTTGTCTAACAAACTCCATTAATGCCCACTTTTCATTGACATATATTGGAAGTGTGTATGGGTAACCACTAAATCTACTTTCCCTAATATATGAATAAGTGATGAACTAAATGAATTAGGATCCCCATCTAGTGATCTCTACAATTACTGCTTGTGAGAATATCATTCTCCCTAGTTCCTAATAAAACATGATAATGATGCAATAGATAAAAACATCATTAACTCCACTTATGTGTTATCTACTATCCTTTAATGTGAGGTCAAGATAGTAGTTGTATACTCTGCTTATCTTTCTAGGTACTATGTTAAGGATTGGGAAAGATCTCGCTTTGGCTAGAATGTATATAATGTAAGAATTCATAAATAACTTGCCATTTGTCTACACCTCTATCAATTACTTATGGAGGGAATAACTAATGAGCTAAGCCTAGTGTATGTATCGGGTATTCCATTGGATGACCTATATGTACTGGTACATACACTCTTTGATTATCTTAGCATTAAGATTACCAGTAATCCTATGAAAAAATATTATAATGTCTCCAACTTCATCTATGAAATCAATCCTAGACAAGGTCTTAGGCAACTTGGTGGATGAAGCCTTGGGGGTTTTAAGATATTATTTATTTATCATCTTATAAAACCCATCTCTATTATCTTCAAATAATTGATGGGATGTATCTAAAGTTATGTTGAGATAAATCACAAACTTTGGTATAATAAATACTAAGTTGATGAAGTTAGGGTCTAGATTCAAAATATTTTCCCCTTTGTCATTTACAACCTCTCATGTATTAGGATCATAATGTTTGGTTATATTTAGCACCAACTTAGGGATTTGGATCATCAAAGGGAAAGCTACTACTTGTGGAAGTCTAGATTCATAAATACCCTAGATCTAATCATTCTTAAACTATGAATTAATTCAGGTCTAGAAGTCACCTAGGTCAAAGTGACCTAAATTTGTATCATTTATTTATATTGTGTTTAAATATAATTTAAGATTCACTCTAGGGCCTTTTGATTTGAACGTCATCTCTTTGGAGACATGGAAATTGGAGTTAATGCTTGTGGAAAACTAACTATAAAATTTAGTGTAGTTCATAGGTGCTTGAAGCAGGTGTCATCTCCAATAGATATGGGAGGTGTTTTGAGTAATGGTAATTTCCATGGAACTAGGAGGTGTTAGGAACAAGTTCGATCTCCAAAATAAATGTAAGGTGTTCTAAGTAGATAAAAGTTCTAGTGGAACTTTGAGGTGCTTCGATCAAGTCCACTATCCACAGGGACTTGGAAATTTATGGGGATTTTAGGTGCTTAGAGAAATGATAAAACTTGTGGAAATGTGAGGTATTCAAGGTAGGTCTAATGTCTATAATGTCTTAGAGGAATATGCTATGGGTATGTTTTGGGAATATATTGTAGTATATTTTCCTAGTTTTGGTGAAGCCCTAGATTTGAATGTAAATATTTTTGGGGAAATATTACCCTAGAAACCCTAGACCTTGCTTACTCAAAAACTTGGAGAAAATGACAAACTCACAAACAATAAATGAGCCACTATGATCTTAGAAAATGTAAACCGTATATACGTAATTAGACATTCCATAAAATACCAAACATCTAAGAAATTTAATCAAAAATGCAATTGAAATTTTATGGAAATGGAAAAGATTAAAACAAGATTTAATTAGAGGAATAATGGTAAAAAATCACAAGTTTATGGGAATATTGTACATTTTTTAATGGTGTAGTCATACTTGTAGTTATGGCTTGATACATGGATTGAGGTGTAGGGTCATTGTTAGAGTTCAAAATATTGATTGAAAACGTTAAATAAATGAGCAAAAATACCAAAATCACATATTTAAATAAGAAAATCCTTGTAATTAATGCCCTCAATGGTGGTTAGTGGTAGAACCTTGAGGTGTTTAGAACAAGTCCCATGTCTGCAAGGTTGGGAGTTTGACTTGCTTTAGAAATGGGAAGGTGGAACTCTACATGCAATTTGAAATTTTAAAAAATTACAAATTACACTTAGAATTCTAGATTCCACATCTTAGGTAGTTGGTGGGAGGCAAAACTTAGGATGCAATTTGCAATTTGAAAATTGTAGTTCGAGTTCCAAATCTTGTAGGGTGTTTAGTTTTGTAGGATCTAGAGTTTAGGATGCAATTTTAATTTTTTTCAAATTGAAAATTACAAATTACATTTCAAGTTTTGGATTCCATTAGTTAGTGCTTTATAGGAGGTAAATCTCAAGAATCAATTTTCAAGATATAAAACTACAAATTACATCTTGAGTTTCAAATTCCATCGGTTATAAGAAGTTAGTGTATTACAGGAGGTGGAGATTGGGAAGCAATTTATAATTTTGCAAATTGTATCCAAAGTTCCATATTTTACAATATGAAGGAAAGTTGGTTTTTGTGAATCTCAAGGAATTTTATCAAAAAATAGGGGGTCTTCCTCAGGATATTTTATGTTATGATATTTTTGGGGTAAAAATAGAAATATTTTTGGCAACCTTTATAGGATGATTGCTTCCTAATCAGTTTTTATCTAGTAACCTTCTAGTTCATTGGGCATGGAGTTAATTTGGCTTAAAAACTTAAACTTGGTGAAGAACAAACTAGGATATGCCTAAATAAGAACAAAATAGGGAAAAAATATATATAAAAAAAGGAAAAATAACACAAGAAAAGAAAAACTC
The DNA here is from genome assembly GCA_037957365.1 of Torreya grandis. Classification (NCBI taxonomy): domain Eukaryota; kingdom Viridiplantae; phylum Streptophyta; class Pinopsida; order Cupressales; family Taxaceae; genus Torreya; species Torreya grandis. Next base: position 575,871 of record JARHVA010006111.1, on the reverse strand, counting down.
CTAATGAGTTGACTATACAGAAACACTTATTTTAAAAACAAAACTAACCCTATTATATACAAAATTTTAATTTTTTCTAGAATGAATTCCTACCTCAAAAGTAGGCTTTGAGGTATATCTGATGGACTGGGATAGGTAGTTCTGATCCATTGAGCTTGGATAGCTAAAATGCATTAGCTTTTTTGCACTGAGTTATGATATATGGACCACTCCATATTGCATAAAACTTGGTGTGCTTTCTTGGTTTAGCCTTTTCTACATCCCATGTGAGATCCATGTCTCTTTCATTGAAGCTCTTTTTAGATTCCCTTTTATTGAAGTCTTATTCATTTGACCTGATTTGCTTCTAAGACTTTCATTGATTGATTCTCAATTTCTTCTAGTTCCATAAGTTCAACCAACCTTACTATCATTTTATCAATGTCAATCAAATACAATTGGTGATTAACCTTGAGATATGGTAATTAAATTGAAAATGGAGTTCTTTATTCTCTTACAAAACCAACATGAAGGGGGAATTACTAATGGCTCTCTTAGGAGTGATCCTTTCAACACACAGTGCTAATTTCAACTTTGTGTGTCATATCCTCTGATTATCCTCCATTGTTATTTTGATAATTCTAATGAGGTTATTTTTGGTAGACTTAGCTAAGTCATTAACCTAGGGGTAATAATTGGAATAAGTGCTTAGATACACATTATGATATACATCTCATTCATTCACTTGAGTTCCCACAAATACTTTAACATTATCTGAGATAATGGTGTGAGGTATATCAAATATTAATTCTATGTCATCCATGATGTAAAAAATGGATGCATCTATGGCATAATTTAGTGAAACTACCTCAGTCTATCTAGTGAAATAATCTATTGCTATGAGAAGCCATTTGTGGCTTGTACTCGATGGTGGGTTGATCATACCAATGAAATCTAATCCCCATTGAGTGAAGGGTTGATCTGCTTGAATTGGTCTGAGAGGGAGTGATGCTAATCTCTATTTATCAATGAAGTAAACACATTTTTCATAGTTTCTTACCCATTTATGGGCATCTTTGAATAAATCAAGCCAATAATAGTGCCCCTCATTATCTTGATGGCCATGGTCCTGGTGGAGAAATGTCCTCCTGATGGGCCATCATGAAATTATTTGAGTACCTTAGGGACTTGATCATGCTCAATACATCTTAACATGACTCCATTCATATCCTTTCTAAACAATAATCCATCAATAAGGGCATAAGGAATGGATTGGAGTCTATAATACCCTTTCTTAGACTATTGAAGATCATATAAGTACTCATCAATATATATGAAGTTGGTCATGTCTTAGATCTAGCTAGTAGAAATAGGTGGGTTGGCTAGCTAAGGTAAATTTTGAGCATGTACTACTTTGGATGTTGTTTTAGTAGTTATAATATCATAAGCCAACATTCACACAAACCCTTTTCTCTCACTAGCTTGGTAACTTTGATGTCCACATCATACTCCATGACCTTGATAATCTATCTTGCTCTCTTTTCATTTATCTCTTGGATGAGTAGAAACTCTTTGACACTTTGATGAATCACCATCAAATGAATATTCTAGTTGGAGAGTAAATGGCTAAATTTATTGAGAGCTTTAATTATGACATATACCCATTTTTACACAAAACTATAATTTTCCTCATAACCCTTCAGAGATTGACTAAAAAAAGATATGGGCTATTCCAATTATTATTTATTGTGCCAGGTTAAAATAGCCAAGATGTTACCTTCCCCTCAAAAAGAATAAAGAATAAAATATTTATCATAGCTAGGGTTGACTAGGGTAATAGCCTAAGAGATAGCTTGTTTGATGGATTCAAAGCTATCCCTTCCTTATTGTGTCCAATAGGAAATGGTACCCTTTTTGAGCATTGTAGTAAGGGGTTTAGCCAAGGAGGCAAAATTTGGCATAAATATATGACAAAATTAATTTTTCCAAGGAAACTTTGTAATCCTTTCTTATGGATTAGTAGTGCTAATTCATAAATAACACTAACCCGTTCTAGGTCTATCACAAGACCTTTCTTTGACATTATATGTCCCAATAACTTTCCTTTATTGACTATAAAAATGTACTTCTTCATGTTTAAGGAAACCCCAAATTATTTACACCTTTCAAAAATTCTCCTAAAGTGATACATGTGTGCTTCATCATGATTTGAGTAGCCAGTGATATCATTGAGATAGACTAGGATCATTTCATTTATCAAACCTTTGAATGCCATATCGATGGCTCTCTAAAATGTTACACCAACATTATTCAAACCAAATGGCATATTTTTATATACATATGTACCTCATTTTATAGTAAAGGCATTTTTGTATTGGTCTGATTCTTGCACTAGGATTTGGTTATAGTTAGAATAACCATCTAGAAGAGAAAACCTTTCAGATCCTACTACAATTTAAAAAATTTATTCCATGGGTGGGAGAGGATATTGATACTTTAGTAACACTTTATTTAGATCCTTAAAATCCACACACCTTAATTTCACCATTTTTCTTTCTCACATGGACTAAATTTTCAACTAAAGATGAGTGTTTAATAGGGAAAATACTATTAGCCTTTATTAATTTAGAGAGCTCACTCTTCATCAAGGGTTCTATCTTTGGATTAATAGGTCTTTGCTTCTATCTAATGGAATTAGTATTTGGATCCAATTCTATAGTATACTAGGCCAAACTAGGGTTGAACCCTCTTAAATCATGATAGCTCCAAGCAAAGTTATCATCAAACTCTTGGCATAATTCAACAAAATCTTGCTTTTCAAAATCAGTACATACCTTTCCTATCTTCAATGATTTTCCTTCTAAAATGATCACTAACTCATAGTCTTCTTCATTCACCATGATGTTATTTTTCTCAAATTTTAGCTAATCATCTAAATTAAAGATGTTTTCTAGCATAACAAGACCCATAGGTAGTTTATTTGTCATCAATTGGATGATCTAATCTCCATATTGATCTTAGAGTTTTGGTTGATTCCTATCTAAGAATTTAGCTTCTTCTCTCAAAAATTTGATAATCTGATGATCACTATCAAAGACTTACCAATTAGTTACATTATCAAGAATAGATGACCTTACTATCAAATTTACATGCTGGTTATTTTATTTATTTATTTCCTTGAGTAAATCATATTAGGATCCCATTGAGGCAATATAATTAACATCTTTGTTCTATGATCTTGTCACCACTTCGATATTCAAGGTGGTGAAATATTCTAATATGTCCTAAACCCTATGTAAGATCTTAGCAGATTATTCTTGGTTACACTTCTAGAGCTTACTTGGTGAATAAACTACTCACTATCACTAAATATCTATAGGAATTCTATTTCTCTTTCCTTGGACAACTGTAGTCCTCAAATTAAAACTTCATATTCAACTTCATTATTAGTACAACTAAATTTAAGTCTAAAAGAATAAAAATATCTCTCCTTTTGTGGAGAGATAACAACAACACCTACACTAGCACCATTCCTACTTTTAGAACCATCAAAGAATAGTTTCCATATTCCCTGAAGATCTTCAATTGGTTTTATAATATTAGGAATGATTTCATCATTCTTATGAATGTAATATGCCCCCAACCTTATTTCTTATACATAATCATAAGGATCAAACTAGAGATCTGATCCCTAATCATCCAAGTGTGTGTCTAGAATATATTCTATGGGTGTTACAAATTCATGATCAGTATCCTCTTCTTGATATTGAAATATATAATTCATGTTTACAAGGGGAGGAGTGTATGGCTCAATATGATATTTAGTTATTGGAACATATCTTATTGTTAATCTTATTCCATATCTCATCCTAAGAAACATATGAGACCAATATGTAGATAGATACCCTCCCATATTTGTAGTGAAATCTCAAGAAATACAAATTGAAAAATAAGGTGGAATATTGATAACTAAGATATCTTGGGAAATTAACAAACTTGGACATGCATAGATAATGAGATTTAACTCTTTTATGATCCTTACTATCCAAACAACAGACCCATCCAACTAAACCAATCCTTTATTGGTAGGTGTTTATTTTATACCAAGGGTATCAACTATATTTTTGGGCATGATAGAACTACTATCCCCTAAATCTACCATGCAAGTATGACTAAAATGCTTCCCTATTATAAGTGAAAGATATAAGGGAGGAGGCTTACCATTTTTGTTCATTTTGGTGTCAGTTTGTGGTTGATACAAATTGATTGTAGCATTATGACCCTTGAATGGAACCTTGTTTATTATCTAGGAATTATTCAAAGCCTCTTGTAACAAATCTCTTTGCATGGGAATAGATAGTGCCTCCCACATAGTGACATTTAGATTGGTTTTCTTCATTTGCTCCACTATATCAAAAGGGATATTACCAGCATTTTCTAATGCCTTTATAGGGGCTATGTCTTGTTTTTAGCTTTGGCACTTTCACTTTTGGTTGACTAATAGGTACAAAGGGTGGCCTTTGTACTATGTTATTTTTTTTAGGATCTGGTAAAACTTTGGAAGTCATAACTTGTTTCCTCCTGGGGGGATTTTCTAATAGACCTCCACCATTAAGAAATGCTTCTTCCTAATTTAAACCACAAAATTCATCCTCTTGCTAGTTTAGAAAAGTTACCTCACCTTGAGCAAGTTCTTTTGTATCTGCTTGTTAGGAGGTGGATTCCTCCTGTTGTCCTTGTGTGCTTGATATACCTTACACCATCAAGGCTTGACTAATAATTCCATTAGGACAAATATTTTGATTATGTGGCTATGAAAAAGGATAATATAACTCATACTCTTGAGCAAGGTTGTTCTAAATAAGTACAATAGCTTTAGATTCACCCGATATAGGTAGAGCATGGGTATTTGAAAGTTTTTCTTGTATACCCTAACCTTGTGGCTATGAATTTTGCTAGCTTGGGTGTGAACCACCTTTATATGTCTACTTATTGGGTTGGTATTCTAGATTGGCCTCTTAATAAGTCTTGTAGTTTTGGTATTGCTACCTCTTCATTGCTACTAACTCATTGCTAAAACTCTTGAGTAGTGACTTGACTTCATATAGCTCATCTGTTTGAGCAGGGGTCAAAGCTGGTGTTTTGATTATGGTGGGAATTGGAGCAATTTTAGGTGGTGGGATAAGATGTATTTATGGAATTAAGGGCATTGATAGTATTGGGGTGATTTTTCCATCATGGATTAAATAATTTTCTACCCTTATCACAATTGCATAGGTAGCCATAAGTGTGGTACCACCCATGGATTGAATCATAACAAAAATATCACTATTCAAGGATCTTAAGTAATATAGGAAGGAATTATTTAGATTTGGCTTGACCAATGCTAAAATTCTATTCTAGGTCTTTTGAAAATGGAAATTAAAATTAGTCATGAGCTCATTGAATGGTTGTTAACTATTCAACCAAGGAAAGGTGATCACTCATATCTTCAAATTAAGCACATAGTACAAATCCTAACCCATCCCAAACTCAAATAGATTTGGAAGCAAGGCTTTTATGCCATTTGAAAGCTTTACCTTTGAAAGAGGATACTAGGAGTTTGATTCTAATGTTGTCTCATACCATGTTGTGGACTAAACAAAAATTAGCAATGTCTTATTTTTGATCTATAGGAGTGGTGGAAGTTTCACCAATGAAATATGGTAGGATTTTTAAATTTAATGTTGGTATATCATTGTACTAGGCCAAATAGAGTGGACTACCTCCATTAGAATCTAAAAAATTGAGATTTCTAGCCATTATGGGAGGTATGAAAATGATAGGTGTAGGAGTACTTGTAGGAGATGCAAGTAAATTTGTGGGGTATATTTTATGATGAGGTACAACTAATTTTGATCTCTTTTTAGATGAAAATGACAACTCTAAAAAATTATCTTTCTTACCTTTTGTGGATGATCTTGTTTGTTTACTTAGCATATGTGAACCTTGAAATTTTGAATCCATAGGCTAGTGGAGTCGCTAGGTGATTTTGAAATTTATACAATGATCACACAATGCTTGCTTGATAATAGTGCCAATCTCTTTGTAACTTTCATGTCCCATTGGGAATGTCAAAACTATTATCACATAGGTTTTTCATCTATTCCTTGATGTGTAATAACTCATTGTGTAATAATTAATGATATAATGGGAAAACCTCCAAGCTGTGGGACTTTAGAAAATTGAGGTTAACCTTTGGAGAAGACCAGATTCCTTTCACTAAATCTGATGTAAATGATAAAATATTAGGTTTATATAAATTTTGCTTACTTTAGTGTTCTTGCTCCTAAACTAGGCTTTGACAAGGAAAAGGGTTAAGAATGAAACTTGAAAAATTGAAATTGGTGATTACACTAAATATTTTTAGTGGGTCTTAGTGCTTGCTTAAATGAACACAAGAAAAAAAATTAATTGAAATTTGTTTGAGCACAGACTCATGCAAATTGGAAATCAAAGGCAATATTTTATATTTTTCATAGAAGGGACAAGATTGATTTATTTTTATCAAATAATCATCAAAAGGGTAGAAAATACTACAAATGAATTTATTGTAACTAAAACAATACATGTAATATCCACAAATACTCAAATAAATCTGCATACATAAGGATCTCTCAGACAAAAAAGGTAAATCATCAATTTGTTTTTATTCTCAAAGTTACAACTTGAAAACAATACTTTCAAAATGAATAAATATATCACTAATGATAAAAAGATAGATTGGGCCATGGGGTATACCCATATTTATACAATAATATCCCATAGATGAGATGTGGTTATCAAATCTTTAATGCCCAGTATAAGGAGTCATGTAGATCTAGAATTGCACACAAAAAAGAGGCAGGATATTTTATTTTTAGCATCCTTGACTTGGTAAAATAGTTTGAAAATTAGCATGCAAGTGCTGGGTGTGATCTTTAACTTAGAATGGCTTAGATGGAATTAGAAGATCTTCATGAAATGCTTTTCTTTTTCCATGCAGCTGAAAGTGGCTCTTCATGCTAATGGGTGGCACCCAAAATGAAACTCAACATTTCTTCAAAAGATAACTTTGAAATAAGTAAAGTTACTTTTGTAAAACCTTAAATTGAAATTTACAAGTGAGACTTTTACAACTTGTAAGTCATATCACTTTGTCAAAATAAAATTTATAACTTTCAAAACATGCTTTTACACTTTAAGCAATTATAACTTGTCAAAATAGAAAGTGTAATTTATAATTGTGATTTTTACAACTTTTACCCTATAAAAAATCTAAAGTGTAAAATACATGTGTCTCTTTCTCAAAAGAACTATAAAATATAGTTGCAATGTTACAATATAAAAATTTACAATGTTTTTTCAATTCATGAAAATATTTCAATAAAATAATTAATCAATATCTAAAACTTCCTCTACCTTTTTATCTTTTTCTACCTATATCTTTGCAACATATGCATTAAATGCCTTGAAAATTTCTTGTATCATTTCTTCATCTGGACTGAAGGAGTAGAGGTTGGAGGCTATGTAATATACTACTATTTCAAATAATTCCCTTATGAAAGTATTTATTTCATGCATTTATATTCTTATCTTATGTAGTTCATTCTTGTACTTGATAAAGTGATGGATAGAACTCAAGGTGAAGACTGTGTTCTTTACAAATTATTTTTGAACAACTTCCTTTAACTTACTTTGAACTTCCTCTACTGGTAAGAGGTTATCTCCATCATCTGTTGGTTGGCATGAAAACATACTCATCATTCCTTTAATGTCATGCAATATATCAATATCCTTGTCATGCATAACCTTGGCCTTGTAAATAGCTTCTATGAGTATCTTTATCTAGAATTGAGCTAATTTATGCAACTCCTCTTGATCTACTTCATTCTTTAGTATTTTTTAGTAAGGAGGATGTCCATGTTGATAGAATCCATAGCTATCAACTTTGGATAGTATATATTCAATGTTTGTATTTATCCCTCATATGTAACTCCTCTTGATCTAATTAGGAAATTATTTCTCTCTCTAATAACTTCATAATGGTCTATTATTATAGAAATAACCTTTTTTCCATTATAAATGAGTTCTCCTAACCATTATTTGGTAGCCCTTCTCTACTAGAAATCTTGGTCACTATATCAATTATTGCTTGATCTAAAATTTAGATGACTGGATGTGCTGACTCTTGTTGTTTTGATGTTTCACTGGGTTCTATGAACTTGTTTAATACAACTGTAAGTTGGTCCACCTTGTTTTTAAATTCATCTTTGGTGGCCTTATCATGGTATATTCTCTCAAATAGGGAGTTGATGCCATATTGAACATCATGTTTTAACCCCTCCCTTGTTGGTCATCCAAGGTGGATATTTGAAATCTAAAAGTCTCCCACCACAAGATATTCCTTTGGTTTTTTTGGTAGGGGGACTACAATCTCAACATATCTTTCCCCTTTATCATCACTGAGTATTCTAGAGAAGGTCTAGGGAGTAGATTTATACTTCTTCACCTTTAAAAGGCCAAATTCCAATGTGCTTGGGTAAATCATTCAATTTCTCATCTTTCCCACTATCTTTACTATCCAATTGGGGGTAGCATCTTGTTGCATGGATACTATCACCTAAGAATCAAAATCTAATATTGCTATATTAATAGGCACTATGAAAATTATGGAATCTTGAGTAGTTGTTGCCATTAGTTGCTTAGGAGATGCTTATAAAATTCCATCTCTATCAATAATTTGTAAATCTAAATCTACACCAAGAAATTATGTTTTTCCCACCTCAATGGAAGGTGTTGTGGAAATTGTGGAAGTGGAAGAGGTGGGGGTAATTGGAATGACTATGTCTATTAGAGAAATAACATAAGGGATTTGAATTTGGGAATGGGTGAAAGGGTGGAAGCTAAAACATTAAATGAATCAATCAAACATGTTAGGCTACTTAGGGTTGGTAAGGTATAGAATATGAAAGGGAATGAAGAATATACAACACTTATCCTAGGATTTGGGATGACCAATAGAGAGGAAGTCAAGATGAGTGAGTCTATGGCTTTGTAATACTAAGTGGTGTTGGAAATAAATGGGGATGGAATGGAAGGAATTTTTAATGTAATGGAAAAAAGAAGTGAAAAGGAAGGAGGGAGTGAAATTGGAAGAAGGGAAAGTGGAGTGGAAACTTGAGAATACACTGATAGGGAACCCTGGATGTCCAATTGAATTCATTGCATAGGTTTCAATGGAATTATTATGGTAAGTGAGGTGGTATGGATGAGAGTGGGAGTGGAGATCTAAGGTGGAGGTATTGGAGCTTATGGAACAATTTACACAAGAGGTGGGTAAATAATAAAAATAGGGGTTGTTACTATTATAATCATGAGTGTAGAAGTTGTGGATGATCCTATTATAGAGATGTTAATTGGTTGATATGATAATGAATCCTCTTTACTTGATTTTCCCTTTTTGGTAATGGTTTTCTTCTCTTCTTATGATGGGTAATTGGCCCTTCTGCGTATTCACCTGTTGTCCCACTAAGACCCTCCATTGATAGAGAAAATCCTTTCACTTTAAGCTTTGAAAGCTTCTCTCTGACACTTATTGTATCATTTTTTAATTTTAATCCCTTTATCCTCAACCATCTAATTTTTCTATTGATCACACCTTATATTCTATCAATCAAGGAGAAATATTCTAGAGTTGACCACCTAACTGGTGGTAGGGGTTGAGTGATAATATATTGGTAGTATTTTGGGTCTACTATGGATTCATCATCCACCAAGTCATCTAGGACTAATTCCAAATCAAAATCCTTGATCTATTATAAGGTCATTCAATAATGATCCTTCATTCTAACTTTCTCTTCATCTTTGAAGTCATCTTAATAATCTTCAAAATATGGAACATGGAAGTGTGTAGAAACTCCTAGTGTGTTGGTTATATTTACATAAACATCATAATAAGGTTTGGACTCCAAAGTCCTTAGGATATTTTGGCACATTTATTCTTCAACACATTTGGCCTTGAGGAGGGAGGGACATGTGTATCTATAAATACTGATTGGGAAGTGAATTCCTAACTTTTGCTATTAGATAAAAGTTTGTGAGTCTCAATAAGTTATCTAACCAAATCCATTAATTCTCACTTGTCATTGACATATATTGGAAGTGTGTTGGGGCAGCCACTAAATCAACTTGCACTAATATATGAATAAATGGGAAACTAAATGAAGTAAGATCCCTATCTAGTGATCTCTATAATTACTGCCTATGATAATCTCATTTTCCCAAGTTCCTGATAAAACATTAATAATGATGTAATAGATGAAAGCATCATTGAATCTCTTGAAGTGTTGTCTACTAGCCTCCAATGTGAGGCTAGGATAGTAGTTTTATACTCTACTTATCTCTCTAGGTACTATGTTAAGGCCTAGGAAGGATTTCCCTTCAACCAAAATGTATACAATTTAAGAAGTCATAGAGAACTTTCTAGTTGTCTGCCCCTCCATCAATTACTTGTGGAGGGAATCACTAATGAGATGAGCCTATTTTATGTATTAATAATTCTATTAGATGGCCCAAATGTATTGTACATCCACTCTTAGAAGCTCTTAGCATTAGGACTACCAATAATCTTGTGCATCAATATTATAATGTCTCCAAATTCATCTATGAAATCAATCCTATACAAGGTCTTAGGTAGCCTGGTGGATGCAACTTTAGGGGATTTAAGCCATTATTTTTTTATATTATTTTGACACCCATCTCTATTATCTTCAAAGAATTACTAGGATGTCTCTATAGTTATGTCAAGATAACTCTCAAACTTTGGTATAACAAATACTGAGTTGGTCTATATTTAAAATCTTTTCCCTTTGTCATTTATAAGCTCTCATCTATCAGGATCATAATGTTGGGCTAGAGTTAGCACCAACTTAGGGCTTTGGACCATTAAAGGTAAAGTTGATTCTTGTAAAAGTCTAGAGTCATAAACACTCTAGATCTAATAATTATTGAACTCTACATTAATTTGGGTCTAAAAGTTCCCTAGGTCAATATGACCTAAATCTATATCAATTATTTTTATTATGTTTGAATCTAAGCTAAGATTCACTCTAGGGCCTTGTAATTTGAACTTCATCTCTTTTGGAGACATAAAAATTAGAGTTAATGCTTATGGAAAACCAACTATAGAATTTGGTAGAGTTTGTAGGTTCTTGAAGTAGGTGTAGTCTTCAATAGAGATGGGACATGTTCTAAGCAATGGTAATTTTTGTGGAACTAGGAGGTGTTAGGAATAAGTTAGATCTCTAGTAGAAATGGAAGGTGTTCTGAGTAGATGAAAATTTTGGTGGAACTTTGAGGTGCTTGGAGCAACTCCACTGTCTATAGGGACTTGGAAACTTGTGGGGATTTTAGGTGCTTGGAGCAATGGTAAAATCCATGTAAATGTGAGGTGTTTAAGGTATGTTTAATTTCCATAGTATCTTCAAGAAATTTTCTCTGGGTATGTTTTCAAAATATGCTATGATATATTTGCCTAGTTTTGGCAAAGCCCTAGAATCAAATATGAATCTCTTTATGGAATATTAAGGTTTTTGTGATGAAAATGGAAAATATTTACCCTAGTAACCACCTTACTTACTCAAAAACTTGGATAAAATGACAAACTCACAGACAACTAATGAGCCACTATGATATTAAAAAATGTAAACCCTAGAAACACAACCAGACATGCCCTAAAATATTAAATATATAACCACTTGAATAAAAAAATCAACTAAAATTTTATGGAAATGGAAAGGATTAAAACAATTTTTAATTTAAATAATAATGGCGAATACTCACAAGAAATTTTGTGGGAATGCCATGCAGTTCATAATGGTAGAGTCGTACTTGTTGTCATGGCTTGATTTGTGGATTGAGGTGTAGTCAAGGTGCATGGTCATCAATAAAGCTCAAAATATTGATTATAAAAGTTAAAAAAATGAGTAAGAATCCCCAAATCACATATTTAAATATGAAAATCCATATAACTAATGCCCTTGATGGTAGTTGGTGACATAACATTGAGGTGTTTGAAATAAGTCCCATATCTACAAGGTTGGGAGTTTGACTTGCTTTGAAAATGGGAAGGTAGAACTCTACATGAAATTTAATTTTTTTAAAAATTGCAAATTGCACTTGGATTTATGGATTTTGTGGCTTGAGTAGTTGGTAGGAGGTAGAACTGAGGATGCAATTTACAATTTACAAATTATAGTTCAAGTTTTAGATCTTAAGGGGTGCTTGGTTTTGTGGGATCTAGATCTCAGGATGTAATTTGTAATTTTTAAAAATTGAAAATTGTATTCCAAGTTTTGGATACTGTAGGTTATTACTTCATTAGAGATAGAGCTCGAGAAGTAATTTTCAAGCTATAAAACTATAAATTGCATCCCAGTTCTAGATTCCATCAGTTATGGGAAGTTAGTGTATTACAAGAGGCATAGCTCAAGAAGCAATTTGAAATTTTACAAATTTAAAATTGCATCTAGAGTTTTGGATTCCACAATACGAAGGGAAATTTGGTTTTTGGGCATTTCAAGGGATTTTCTCAAAAAAAATATGGGGTCTCCCTCAGGGTATTTGATGTTATGATATTTTTGGGGTAAAAATATCAATAGTCATGATAGTAAATTTCATTTGTTTTGATTTTTAGGGTTCTTATAAGGGTCCATTGGATGTCTTGGAGTTAGTGAGAGTCTTTAAACTGGTTTGTTTCTAGGACTTCTTGATTTTCCCTCTAAAATCAAGAATTTAAAAATTTAAATTTCTAGATTAGCCTTTTGGGGTGTTTTAGATTCTTATGTGAAATATAATGTTATTAAATATTTATAAATGGTATTATAAGGTGTGTAAGGGGTATATTAACATGCTTAGTAGGTTAAAACAATGTAACTAAGACATCATCTTGTAATTGCCACCCTACATGGGTTGACCAAGATTAGGAGTTTGTTTTGCATGTTGAGAAGTGTGTGATTTGTAAGTGTGTCTAAAGGTTCAAAGGAGAAGAGGATTGAGTATGAATAACCTTGAGAGAATGAAGAAAAGATAATGAACAGAGCTTTAGAGATCTGTTTAATTATCAGTGAAGATTTTATATAAGGTTTTGTGATAAAATGAATAAAAGCTATATCTTATTAAGTTGAAATTAGATCTTATAGAATCAGTGAGTTATATACCCACTTTATTTTATTTTTTATTAATTTATCAATTGATGTTTAGGCTATAAATTGATACACAGTACAATCATGCAAGAGTTTTATTTTATAGAGGGAAGAAGTAAGATAGCTGAGAGTCATTTTGAGAATCATTCAAGAGTGTGAATGAATAAAAGGATGGTGAAGTATTTTTTTAGTGTTCATGATCATTTTTATGTTTAATGGAATCTATTTTATTGTCTAAAATTTCATTTAGACTTCTATACCAATCATCACAGTCCAATTAAGAATAACTCTATGTTGATATAATCTAAAAGGCAAAAGTAAAGAAGTTTCTCAAAATTTACATAGTGTTTTATTGATTTATATAATATATATGTCATGAAAAATAATATTTAACCATTAAGATGTTCCTTAATAAATTTATTAAGGTAAGATTTGATGCAAGTTTCATTCTATTTTGGTATAGTCCCATATAACACTCAGAATTTTATAGATTTATTTGTTATAGATGTTTGGAAGACCATTCAGTTATATAAGACCTAGGATCATAGTGGATAAAATCCATTTGTTGTTGATATCTTCTTTTTAATACTTGTAATAGTATGATAATTCAAGATGATTCAAACCTTCATGAAAAGTGCACACAGTCCTGCATGTGCCCTAAAATTATGAATTATTACTTATTAAAGTCTTAGAAAGATTGATCTAAAACAAATAATTGTTGGAGAAGGTAAAAAGGGTTAGGAAAGACCTATTATAGGTGATATAAGCTTTTGAAGTGCATTAAAACTTATTATATCTCTTTTTGTTCACACTCAACCTACACTGGCCTGTATTAAGACTAGCTTAGGATTTTGTAATTAAAAATGGAATAACTTGTGTTTCCACCATATAAAATTCACTAAACTTGATAATTTTATGTGTTTTGAAAATTTATATAATATTATGGTGGTTTTAGGATGGTACAATATAGATTTATATGAAAACCCTGATGTGGATTTGAGATAGGCCTAATGGTGACCTAACTGCAGGGAAGAAGGTGAGAGAAAAGATACTTCCCTTAGGCTTTGTGTCATGATTTTTTTTGAATAAAAATTAGGATAAAGGGTATCTGAATATGTATTTTATTTTCTTAGAGGTTGAGTAAATTATCCAAACCTAGGATCTTTATGTCAAAATAGGGCTATAAAAATTAGGCCTTGAAGAGAGCAAGTGTACAAGCAAGGAGAGTTATTGATTGTAGGTTGTGTTGTTGGGTTGGGTGATTTAAGAGAGATAAAATACATCATTGGGATGTCATCATGAGCCTTTATGTGTATAATTCACATGAAAACCAAGTCTTAGGTCTATGAACCTATGGAAGAAGGTCAAGTGGGACTATGTAAAGAGAGTGAAGCAATGAGAGAAATGTATGAGAGAATTGGGATTTAATATGGATGATGGGATTGAAAAGGTATAGGAGAAATGATATGTATTCAATAATAATGAGGACTATGCATGCAAAGAGGTTTAGAGCCTAGTAAAGAGAGAGATTGAGGAAGAGAGTTCGAGATACAATCAATAAAACTATAGAGGCAAGTTAAATAAGAGAATATTGAAGGCAACAAATGATAAATTAGAGTTAGATGTATGTCAAATAGGTTGTATTCATCAGAGTCCTACATCATGAATGCAAACAAGTTTATCTAATTCTTGATAAATTTGTTTGGTTGTTTCGAGTTTCAGTTATTTGCTTAAATACAATTTTTACATTTTTCATTATTTACAAGGTATTATCATGACTAAAAGGATCAAATATATGCATAAGACATTACATGATTTAATATTAATGATTGAATTCATTTAAATGTTTACATACATATTATTACTTATGATTTTATAGTGCTAATAGAGCTGACGTGTTATTGCATTTAGTGGGTAATTGTCCTTTTATGTCTTATTGTCCTTTTATGTCTTAAATAAAATTCATGCTTAGGCATTTCCTAGATAATTTTAGAGAAAATCCTTGACATATGGAAACATTTCACTCACCTAAAAATAAAGCTAAAAGGAACAAGTCATCCCACTAACTCAAAGATGACATCATTATAGATATATGTATGGAAGACCATAGGAAAGTGGAGCAATGATATATTACCAATTGTCATCATCCTACTAGCTTGGTGACTTGGAGGCCCATACACAATGTATAAATCCAAAATTATTAGTGGGGATACGATATCTTACCACTTAGCATAATCTTACTATCTCAATGACTTGGAGGCCCATACATATCATATAAAGCTCAACTCTTTGGTAGAGTAGGGAGATCTTTCCATTTTTCATCATCTTGCTAGCCCAGTGACCTAGAGGCCCATAAATAGTGTATGAAGATTAAATTATCAGTGAGGTAGCAAGATATTTCCAATTATCATCATCTCACTAGACCAACAACCCATAGGGCCATATATAATGTATGAAACTCAATTTCTTAGTTAGGCAATGAGATCTTGCCATTTGTCATCATCCTACTAGCCTAATAACACAATAACCCATGCATAATTTAAAAAGCTTAACTTATTAATTGGGAAGTGATATATTTCCACTTATCATCATACATCAACCCAATGGCCCATGCATAGTGTATGAATCTCAACTTTTCAATGGATCAATGAGATCTTTCCACTTGTCATCATCCCACTAGTCTACAACTTGAAGGAGAAAAGTGCAAACATATTATACCTATGCCACCTGAAGAAAAATGATAGATAGGTGCATGCATTTAGTAGACACATAAGTAAATAATAAAGACACTAAGATCATGTTAAAAGAGCATAAAAGAGAAAATCTATCGGATTATAATGACTAAGCACATGAAAACTTGTGAAAGGGGCCACATGGCATTAAAATGTCACAAAAGTCAATTTTATGAAATTCAAATGAAAGAGTGAAAGATATTGCTTCACTTAATTTGCATGAAATATAAAATCAATGCATTTCATTCTTGTATCCAGTGTAGCCAAATAAATTTATTTGGAATTGCCACTTTCAATCTAGCTACATTGCCATCAAGCTATCTAGAGCCTTATAAACTTAGAACCCAAGTGCATATTATGAATCAAAAACTCCACTAAGAGTAATAATTTATGATTTTTTCATAGAGACAAGATTTTTCAAATAATGCTAATGGCCTCTTCATCTCGCATCCCAATTCCCTCTACGTACTCAATTACAAATCCACAATAATTCATAGATACAAAATTTGATTCAACAACTTTGAATCATAAATTCAAACACTATTTAGAGATTTGGGACAAGTTCATATTAGTTAAGCCTTACAAAGTAGAAGATCAACATTACCTCTTCATGTAGAGATATACTGAGACTTGTTAGTAATTAAGGTGGTTGGTTTCCATAATATAATGGTGAAACCAAAGGTAATGCCCTACATCAACTTATTATATGATATATCATTTAATGGTAAGGTTACCAAAAATATATTACTTTTGAGATTAAGTAAAACATCAATAACATATATAAATGGGGATTCCTTCAAAAAATATTACAGGCTTCCTATGTCAGACATGACATATATAAGAAATGGTGAACATGTGACTTCAAATAAATAACATCATTAGTAAGTTACAAGAATGGGATGACATCCCAAACAACTTTAGAGTACAAGTCCCTATATATACTATTCTCATCATCACCTTTAGACCAGGGGTCAAAATTTCCATGGCCTTGCTAAATAAGATATTGGCCTACTAACCATTGCTTACGTCAATGAGGTATGGGTCCCATTGCTAGATATAATTCTCACTTTTAGAAAAATTATATCCTTAGGAAAAATTATCATCTCCAATCTGATTTTGAAGCTCACCAATCCCACAAGTTCTCTAGATGGGAATTTTTATATGATGTCCTATGTGGTGGATACAATAACTGTAATTGTATATGCATCTCATGATTAGCCTTGGAAACCATCCACTAAGTACACTTAGAATAGCATGTGTGAGATGAGTTAAACATTTTTCATATTCATAGGTTTAGGAAAATATAAAAAGAGTAATTGAGACCTTTTATCAGATAGTGTATCAAGCCATCTATGGGAAGAATATTCCTAGGCTTTTGGATCATATAAATAAGATTATCAAAAAGATAGGTGACTATTGGTTATATCTTGAGCATACTATGATCATGATTGAGGGTATAAAGGCATACTCCTTACTCCTCCTAAGGATTGTGATAGATAAGGTGGTTGATCAATAAATTAATTCCCAATTAGTTGATAATGTTAATGTTGATATGAAGAAGGAAAAGTAAGGATCAATCTATCCCACCCCCTTAGCATTGGCCAAATATAGTATAAAAGGTGGGAGCACCTATCAACTATTGGGAAAATTAGGACTCATTATCAGTTCAAATAGGTACCTTTCAAGAATTGGGACCGAAGAGGGAAGATCAAAGGACACCTACATAAATATGATTAAAAGGTGATAACTAATTATGGACATCAATTGATGAACATGACAACATATTCATCAATTCTAAAGATGACTCTAAGGTGGCCATCAGGATACACAAAGCTAATTTGTCTATGATAATTCACAAAAGATCCAATATGATCCCACCATTACCAAATAGGATGTAAAGAGGATTGAAAAGTATTAGTGGATGTATAAACGCATCAATGGACCTCCTCCTTAGGCAAAAGAGGAAACATAATAAGCGAGCCTATTTTGGGCAACTCATAGTGAAGAAATAATTGGGAGTCTTTCTACCTCTCAAACATATATAACTACTATGACTTCTCCACAATGAAAAATTAAGGAGGAAAGGCTTACAAGTATTAGGATAATAACTAATGTATTCTCTATGTTTCCCTTACCTCCACTAATTATTACACAATAATTAAATCTTACCTATTTCTTATCTTGGGTTCCTATTATTTCCTCTCCTTTGTTCCCTCCACAACAATTCCACCTTCTACTAGTTATCCTCCATGACCACCTATCATTCTACTAGTTTTGCCTACCATTCCCATTCCAACATCACTTGCTATTACTTCTGCATCTCCATCTTCCATTTCACTTTTGGCTAGGCTAACCTTTACCATTGCCAAATAATTTTAACCTATACAAGGAAGCCAAAGACCCCGCCTATTTCTCCCCAATATGTGTAAGTAAAGGAAGAACTTGTAGAAGCCTCTAAATAAGGGGGATACAAGGGAATGATCTAAGAGAACAAACCCTATTAAGGTTTAATATAGTGAAAAAATAAAAAATAAGGATAGCTAATGAAGTAAAGTGGTTATTTGGGATAGAAACTGAGGCCTCTTATTTTATAAGTGAGACAATTGAATCCAACCTAGAGGATGAGTGGCTATCTAATAAAATTAATCAATAAAGGGGAACTAAATTAATGGCCCAACCTAAAGAATTTATAAGGGGAGATGGTATCTCAGTTGATACCAAATCATTACCAAACCAAGAAGGAAATGCAGGTGGAGAGGCACAATCTAAACTACAAACTTTAGTTTAGAGGCTGCACCCATGTACACCCCTAGGTTCTCCACCTCAAATAACCACAACAACTAGCACTCCTACTACATCTCATAAGATTATAAGTTCTATCATTCCACATTATTTAACCACTATGTCAATTTATATAATTACTACTAGTAAAATCAATTATTTAAATTCATTGAGCTCAATAACCCAACCTTAAGATACTATTACATCACTAATATTTCCCATTTTATAAACCATAGCTCAACCTACTACTATAGAGGTAATACCCACCAAAATTATGAATGTTGGGGTCACCTATACTTTTATTACCAACTATTTGGAAAATTTATTACATGCCCCAATGACCTATTAATTCTTTTATGGAATTAGTCCCTAAACCCATGGGCCTAACAACATAGTGAATTTTGAAAACATCGTGTCCACTTACATTTTTTACATGGTGGCCACTCCCCTTAAAACAACCTCCCAAATAGTGATGTCAATTAGTCAATCTCCTCAATCATACTCAATGGTTTTTATTACCAAGGAAGATGGAAAAGCTACATTCATCATCAATACACCAATTCATAAGTAGGTTACTAGATAGAAGGTCACTAGATGGAAGAAGGTCATTCCTCCATTTATTACAACAATTACATCATCTCTAAAAGATATGCTACCTCATTTTCCACCCCTTTAGTTACTTTAGGAGCTAGGAAAACAAAATCATCATAGCTAGCTTAGCCTACATCATAGTAGGAAGAAGATATTGGTAGGCAGTAATTATTCATCCACAAGAAACCCATAATCAAGTTCCAATTTGATTGGAAAACAAGCACCTTGATAAAGGTCAAAAGGAAAATTATGATTAATAAGGGTCAACAAGTGGAGATGGAACAAAGAGAAGACATCTTCTCTTGAACCAAAAGGAGGATAAATCCTTTAGACCTTGATAGGATTGAGAATATCCCTATACTTTTTTAGATGCCATAAGAGGAGTTATTAAGGAAATGTTCAAGATTTTTGACCAAGCTATCCAAAGGTAGCCAAAGATACACACAATTTAATAAGAGATACAAAAGACACTTCTCAGCTTAAGTGGGGAGATGTTCTCCAACTATTTAATAAAATGAAAGACATTGATGGCAAATTGGGTTTTATTATCTAGGCAACTATGTAAATCAAAGATTGTGGCCCTCCTTCTAGTGCCATACAAACTCCTATTAATGTAGGATTTATACCCACAAAGGGAATATTATGAGGATACCTCTAATTTTTTAGAATCAGTGAAAATATTCACTCTAAGGCATGAGTTATGGGGTATCAATTTTGTAAATAACCATTGGTGGAATAATGGTGAGTGGAGTAGTTGTTTACCTCAAATGGTTTAAATGTGACATGAGTTCAAATTATAATTGAGGTGGATGGGTGTATCTACCCTAATATTAAATTGATAAAAAAAATTCAAATAACAAGGAAAGGTAGGGCAAAAAATAAGGCTCCTTGACTTAACTAGGGAATAAACCCTTCTAAGCCAATTTCCTCTATCTTATGCTAAGAAAATATTTAAGAACTAGTACCTGATGTAAATTTCCATTAGAATGGTTGAAAAATAGACATAATTAATTATCAAATGAAATTATTAAAATATATTATAGAATCACTATCAAATATATGGTTAGAAGTAGATTGCATCGTACATTCCTACCTCTAACCAGAATTATGTATGATCAATAATCTGAGTACCTAGACTAACTATTTGTTCATTTTAAATAATTATAAAGTAAATGGTCACACAACCTATTCTAGATTATATTAACTTAATGAAAATCCTTAGATTATTTTTTTGGAAGATAAAAAACTTCAACATAAACTTACAGAACAACCTAGAATCTTTACTACTTGTATTAAATATGAAATTATCTTCCCTTTGGAATGAGGGAAAAGACATATAATTATATCTTGGGACGGGGTCACTTCATCCTCTAAGTTGAGTCTAATTTTATAGTGTCTAAATTAAGACTATATGCCAAAAAATGAATGTAATGTATGCATGTTTTATAATATTAATAAAGATAATGCTTAATTTAGACACAAGTAATTTTAAAAAATAATTTGAAGCTAATAATAAAAATAATGAATAAAAATTGGAAATTTATCTTAAGTAGAACTACCAATTCAACTTGACTCAAAGATCTAGAGTCTTGTTATTGAATCTCCATGCATAGTGACTACAACTATAGTTTGAACTAAAGTGGTAGTTGGAGCTATTGAAGACACTATAATCTAAATTAAATCTTTAAAAATAATTAATGGTGAAAATGAAGGTATTATATCTGGTAGGGTGACAATTATTAATCCTATAGGAGTATGCACTTAGATTTGGCAATGAAATTATAGAGACCGACTGCCTTAATAACTAGTATGTCATTTATGTACCTTTTGGTAAATGTTACTAGCTAGTTATTTATGCCATTAGGCATAACTACATCAAATTTGAACCAAAATATTGTGTAATTCTAGAACTTATATTCTAGTTCTTCTAAATCAAAGACTATATTTGTGTACTTAGTCTTTCTAGCTAGAATGAATGCAAACAAGTCTAGTTCCCTAGACGATGATGCCATTTTTTCTCTACATATTATTTTGAGTAGACTATAAAAAATAAGGACTTTTTATTACAACTAAACTTGGATAGCAATTCATTAGTTATCTTGTAAAAAATGTATATTTAAATTTTCTTTTGGGGCTCAATATATCATGGATTTCATTAGGCCTAAGTATTAAATTCATTATATTATACCTATGTGAGAATTAATTATAGATAACAGTCTGGTCTTCTTTTAAATCCTATTTTTCAATTTGATTTTATGAATATAAATTTCACAAGACTATTTTCCAATTGGCACATTGTCATTGATTTTGGTTGCTTAGTCATCCTCTTAAGTCATTTATTCTAACACATGTTGACTTATTATGTAGTTGAGGATTGATTACTTCCTTTTTATTCTTTCATATGGAGTGTGACATGTGGCCTATAGTCACATAGTCATTTGATGTTGGACTTTGCATTCTGTGATTTAGACCTTTGGTAATAATTTAATGAGATGCCAACATATGGCATGATCTCAGTTATTTGAGTAGTCAAGGAATCAATAATATGTTTTCCATATATGTAGGATGTGAATATCTGAGATGTTTTCACATAGAACAATCCTATTAATCCATTTAATCACAAATTTCATACTATATTTTTTGTTTTTAGGTTGGAATTAACATGATGCTACCATGTGGATGACTATTGTTATTCCATATAATCTTTGGGTCTTAACTATATACCTTTATTAGACAAGTCATAGATTCTTGAGATTATTGCATGTGGATAGATCTCACTTGTCCAAAGGGTTATAAATCATTGTTAACTATGTAGATAGTTGTTGGTCATAGATGAGTGGGATGGTGCCACATGGATGACTGTCACTTGTCTCAATGCCCAAATGATGTTGCTTATCTAAAAAATTTCCAAAATATAAAAATTATATAAGCTATTGTAAATCTATGCGTTAATGAAATTCAAACATATGGAATTATCTCATTGTTTTGGATCCTTGGGAATTTTTGGGAATTGTATGTAAAATATGGTAAAAGTGAGTACTTGAGATGATGACAAGTAGATGATTGTAACTTGTCTAGGTGATTATCAAGGATAAAGACTTGGATGAAACTACAAATGAGTGATATTAAGATAGGTGGAAAAATCTCATGGATCTATATGCTTAATGATATATGATGACGTGGACACTTATTGCTAAGAGTGAGTAAACTTGATTGATACTTATGACATGATCTCATTTTACCTACTGTTTGAACATCCAAAATATATATCCACTCTTTGATTTAGTAGTATTTTAGGCCCAAAAGAGACACATGGCCAAGATCGTTGTCAACTTATAAAATCAACATGGCTTGGAAAAAGACAAATAACTTTAGAATTTATAAGTTAAATCTATTAGTCCATAAAAAAACCTAAATTCACTAAATGTCTCAAATTTTAAAGCCCAAATAGATGCACAATTTTTTTTTTGATAATAATACTTATTTAGGCTTTTGATTTGAAGGCCATAATATAATAATAAAATTGAAAAATAAATATATATATATTCAAAATTTAAAGTTTTTTTTATATCAAATTAGACATAAATATGGAATTTTTAGCTCAATATGGGTCCTCATTTAAAAATTTGAAAAGGAGGTGTGTTGGGTACAATAAACCACAACTATATAACCATTATCAACATTGTCTTGGGAGTGTAAATAAATGATATAAGATATGAATAAGGTTTATTTAGTATTATGAAGGTTCTTGTATAAATTATAACTATCTTGAGTAAGTGTATTTGGTCAATAGATCTAACCAAGACAATAGGTTGGTAGATGGATAAAGGGAAAGTGTGCACAAGAGTTAAATGTGTATGTAATATATATGTCAAATTTTATGTTGCCAAAGTGTCTAATACAAAATTTATTTGTCTAAAAATACCCCTTATTAATTTAGTCTTGACAACACTAAAGTAAAAGGATAAAATAAAAAATTAGGTACCTAATAATCATACTTGGTGTTGACATGTATGCCCTAAATGTCCCATTTGTTCCATGAAAAACCTAGATCAATTTAATTTCATGATAATAAAATTGAAATAATAAAAAGCATTTAATCACATGAAATTAAAATTTCATTTAATAAATACACTTAAGTGTAAGCAGATTAAGCTTGGACTTGATGATATTTTATAGAGAGTACCATGTGGTGATTATGGCCCATGTGATTGAAACTATTGAAACTATGAGTTGAAGAGTATAAATTCATTCAAAAATGTTACATGAGTGCTATAAATTGAGTGACACAATAACCTCAATTGCATTGCTTTGAATATCATATAACTCTTGTATGAAATCATGAAATTAGGTTCATATGACAATGTTAAAATAGGGATAGGGCTTTGTATCAGTCATAATAAATAAGTAATTGATTGTATATGTGTCAAAAATGAAGTCAAAAAGTTGTTTGATAAGAAAATAAGTTTTAGAAGTTAAAAATTCATTTTTGGATTATAACAGAACAAAGCTTTGTTAAGGAGGATGCAATTAATAAATTATAAAGTGCATGTATTAAATACAATTGTATTCCATGGCCTCTTGGCCATGGAAATGAATAACTTGTGCATGTATTAATGGAGATCTAATTTTATTATTTTTCATCTTGCTTCTCGCATCATACAAGTTTGTTGATCTTGACTATCTCTACTTTATTTGGTTCCCATCCATATTATTTAGTTTTCAATCTAGTTCTATTAGCTTGATTAAAACTATAATCAAAATTTGGTGTGGTTACTAAGATCAAAAGATAGAAGATTTATATAATTGTATGTTTGATGGTATACGTACCAACCTAGTATGGAATGATGTATAAGTTACTATAAAAAGAATGTAGCTCTCATATTGAATAGAGGTGATGAGACCATAAAATGGCTCATTATATCAATAAATAACACCATTTTATTTTACATAAAACATGTTTTAAAAGTGGATTTAGATGTAGTTATAACAACTTATGCTTACTTTAGAATTAAATATAGGATATATATCTTTTATATTCTTTATATGTCATTGCAATCTATATTGTTTCTATTTATAACAAGTTCTTGTAAAAAATATGTTAAATATTGTATATACAGGATAAAATGAGTCATCAATATAGATAATTTTTTTTGAAGTTCTCAAATACCAAGTCAGGAATAATCTTCATATAGATCCAGAGATCTTCAGTAGCTTTGAAGTCCCATATAAATCATTTTCAATTTTATTTAATTGCTTTTAAATGGATGTAATATTAATGCATGATCCATTAAGGCATATAAAAAACTTTGTATCAACCAAAAGCAACACTTATTTTTTGTGTTGGTTTGTTTGATATTTTGGCTATGAAGGTGTAAGGACATAATGGATAGGTTCTATAAAATGGCAAAAATAGTCATCAATACCATCCCTAAACCTAAATATAACTGTATATTTACATTTATATTGAAAAAATAAATAATATCAATAAAATAATCATCTTGACCTGAGTTCATATTCAAAATTTATAAGCATTGTAGCTAGCTCCAGAGTTGCATGGTCTAGCTCTGGAGTTCAACAATCTTGGCTCTAGAGTCCATCAGTTTGGTTCCAGAGTTGTACATAATTAGAATTAAATATGATTAGAATATATTTTAGAGTTTATAAGACTAAATAAAATATTATAAAATATTTTGGGACATGTTTAATATATATATATATATATATATATATCTTTTTAATTCTTTGTTATCATATTTTCATGTTTTCATATATCATATATATCTTTTTAATTCTTTGTTATCATATTTTCATGTTTTCATAGTTGATATATATATATATATATATATATATATATATATATATATATATATATATATATATATATATATCTTTTTAATTCTTTGTTATCATATTTTCATGTTTTCATATATCTTTTTATCAACTATGAAAACATGAAAATATGATAACAAAGAATTATATATATATATATATATATATATATATATATATATATATATATATATATATATATATATAACATCTTCCAAAAATAGACATCGATAAATATAAAATCCTGCAACTATGAAAACATGAAAACAAAGAATTAAAAAGATGATTGATACCTATTTTTATAAAGTATTTATATTAAATCTATTTATATTATTTTTAAAAATATACATTTTCAAGAAGACAATATATTTATGTATCTCAACTACTATAAATATCTCACACATCAAGTTGTTGGAGGAAACTGAATTGACCAAGATTATGATTGATTATTTGAAAGAAGATAAAACATTAATATTTTCTAATAAAATAATTGATTTATGAATATATCATTTCATACTATTTTTTATTTGAATAATGGATATTGTTAACATTCTCCAAATATGTAAAAAATGAATTTATAATTTGTTAGGTTGTTAGCTTAAAATAAGAATCAATTTCAAAACTTATTTGTTATGTTTTTAAAAATAATAAATCAATTGTAAACTAATTTGTTGAGTTGTTAATATTAAAAAATTAGTTCTAAAATATTTTGTTAATGTTTTACTCTAAAACAAGAAGTTGTTGAACATGTTCTATTATAAATACAACATTTTCATTTATTGTAAGATTTAACATAGTTAACATAGAGTTAGCAAGGAGTTAGTACGAAATTAGAAAGGAGTCATTTTCAGATTGTAAATATTTCTATAATTAATGAATATTTGATTACATAAAGTTTATACAAAGCTAAGTGTTGTTACAATCCTATTCTAATGGAGAGAAAGGGCCCACTCAACCAATGAAGCATGATCTATTGTGGTATTCATATGTTTATATTGTTATGCATTTTTATCTTTCATTATTTTATACAAATTATTTTGTTATATGTTTAAACCTACGTTTCCTTATGTCAGTGTGTGTTTCCAAAAAGATTACTTTCAGTTGAATTTCATGCATTTTCATTTCAAAACATTTACATTTCAACAACTTAGATTAAAAGTGTGTTTATATTTTATACAATTTATATTTCTACAAATTAAATTAAAGGTGTGTTTATTTTAATGCAATTTAAATTTTAGTAAAGTTTGTTTTCATTTAAATCATTTAAAATTAAATAAGTGTGTTTAATTTTAAAAGTAATAAAGTAGATTAAACATTAAGCAATAAATGATCTACAACTCTCCTCAAATTGACAACTGTTAGTCATTATAATTTATACCTTATTATTGATTATTGTTCGACATTGTTCCTAGTTTGATATGATTTCAATTAAATTTAGTTGATTAAATGAGAGGATTGACAATCCCATCATTTTTGGTACCATTTTCAAGATTTTTCTAGTGTTAATAAGGTATAAATCATAAGCTGATAGTTGATTAGGAAAAATTCCCATACATTAAATATATTTATGAATAGAAAAATAGATTTAAAGGGAAGACATAAGTCTAAGAACTCTAAACAAAACATAAGTTAAAAATGGAAGACAATTTGAGAAATATATTGAATCCACAAAATAAACTTAGGGTAGATAAGGCTTTAGCTAGCAAGTAAAAGCTTTGCCTACCCTATTATCCTAGACCAAGATGAGAATGATCCAATGAAAAACATATACCCATCCATAGTGCCTAATTATGGAGATGTCAAAAAAAAATCTTGACCATTTCCTATTTGAGTTTAGAGTATTAATTTAAGCATATGACTATAAAAAAAATAAAAAACTAAAACTAAAACTATTTTTTTTTACATTTAAGGATTCAGTTATGAGGTGGTTTATGGGTTTGTAACCAAATTCCTTCCATTCATGGGATGAAATATAAAATGGATTCTTGGATAAATATCAGGACTATTGTAAGGTAAGGGATATAAAGGAGGAATTATTCTATATAAAATAAAAATAAGGTGAAATTATAGAAGATTATCTAGATCGATTCTTCTTTGTCTATAAAAGATGTAAATATGAGTTGAATGAATACTTAAGTAAGATAGTTTTATTAAAGGGAGTAGATGATTATGTTTAAGAGTCCTTGAACCTAATGGGAAAATAATATGTGAATAAACTAAGTCTCAATAAAATTACTAAATTGTGTAGGAACTATTCAAGAATAAATATTAGTAGTAGGAAACTGAAACATGAAAAGGAAGAAATAATGTAGAATAACTTATGGAGGAGTTATCAAACCTTAAAATAAATATTTTAGTTCAATTAAACACCACACTAGATGGCCTAATAGTAAAATCAAAGGTCACTACTAATTTTTCAGCTATGTATTACCCAAAATGTAGATTGAAACATGGCCTCTAATACTTATTTTTGGATTGGATAGATATGTGTGGTATTTATGACATAAATGACCATGACAAAAAAAATTGTATTCTTATTTTTGTCTTTAAGAATAAATTAAAATAGATTACCCAACCAACAGAAGAACTAAATACATACAAAGACAAGGTAAATTTTTTCTTTATAATCAAAATCTAAATCACTTTATTCTTAGAGATTATTTTAATCTAAGGATGATTCCTTGGGATAGAAAAATAACTCCATAAACATATGGACTACGAATTGATCTACATAATATTAGACATCATAATAGCCATGGGTGTCACATATGAATTAGAAACCATGGATAAATCAACAATGGGTATCTCAACAAGAATTATATCAACAATGAAATTTTACACCTAAAGTAGTATTGATGTCTACTCCTATTATCCAACTTTCAAAAATCAAATAAGTAACTTAGCCTCAGTTACTTGCATAATAAATAGAAAACCCCAAGAATAGATAGGTAGCTCTTATCTATGGATCCAAATAAAAAATACTTATGGGAGTCAATGTTATATATTTTTGTAATGTGAAGTTGTGTTTAATAAAAACATTGAATAGTTATTATCTCACCAACATAGAAATTTCCAAAGAAAAATAAAGTTTAATCCCTCCCAATGAGTAATCCAATGAAAAAAAGACATTCAAGAACTACAAGAGGAGTTGATAAGTTAAATTGAAGAGCTGAGTTTGACATTGAAGTCCACTAGTTTAGTTTTGGAGTCCACAAATATGGCTCTAGAGATGTTTAGTTTGGATTTGGATATGCCTAGTCTAGCTCCAGAGATGCTTAGTCTAGCTTTGGAAATGCCTAGACCTAAGCCAAAAACTATCAAATAATTTGTACAAGGTTAGTAAAATAAATCTAAGGAAACTCATGACCACACACCTATCCAAGAAAGTGTTATCATCTTGGAAAAAAATAGTCAATAAGATTTTCTTTCAACTTTTTATTGTCCACTAGCAAGTGTGACTTTAGAAGAAGAGTCCTTAAAAGACATAACTACCTGTCACATGTTATAACTTCATCATGGCCCATTGGAATAACTCATAAGTGAATTTAGGGAAGTTAATTTAATCCATCTAAAGATAAAACATGCAACTAAGAAAAACATTAAATATAGATAGTTGGTTATTTGATGAGAAATAAATTATAATTTCTAAATTCTTAGAAAGTATATTTGAAGAGAAAATAACATTTTTTTTGGTTAAATGTTGTTTTGGAGATGATGAGTATGAATTCTAGGTTGCTTGTACAAACAAGACCAACATAAAAAAATTTAATGGATGCAAAAGGAATCATGGAAGTGTTATTTATTATTCAAAGAGAAACATGGCCATAAAATCAAGAAATTTTAGGTATGCATTTTTATTTTCACACACACACACACACACACACACACACACACACACACACACACACACACACACACACACACACACACACACACACACACACACACACACACACACACACACACACACACACACACACAAATATGTTTCCTATAAATATTGATTTCATACTTTGAAAAATATAACTCCATTATCTCCATATTTTAAAAATCATTTAAATAAACCACTCATCCAATTACTATAATACCAAGCCCATTCATGGTGGCTTCCACCCCACTATTAATATTATGTTAGCTATGGGAATTTATAAAATAACTCGTGTATAATAATGAGATTATAAAATTTTCACCTTTTGAATTCTATCCATAATTAGGGATTGTAGTAAACCACACTCACCATAAATCATACTAATAAAACCAATCTAAAGTAGTTCTTAATGTCATAACATATATTCCATTACCCATAAATAAACTAATCCCTTAGCCATATCCATTCATGAGAAAGATTGTTTATTTGATTCTCAATTTCTCTTTTTATAATACTTGAATCAAATAGATTTTGTAAACATGTGAAATTATGAAAAATAAGATATCAGTTTGAAGGTTTTAAAATAGCCCATGTTCTTGTATGATTTGTTAACCTTTTACTATAATGTATATAAACTAACATTTGATGCTTGAGTGTAGTCTACATGTATTACTGGTCATATTTTTTATTTTTTTTGGTTTATTAAAATAAATGCAACATAATATTAAAATAATTTTGCTTTGATTATCAAAATCACAATTAAAAGGATTATAATAGATTTTGAGTTACACTTAGGACTAATGAGATATGTGTAAATGTTGCTAATGAAGATATTGCTGAACATAAATTCCACTTATCTTTAAGAGAGATGTTTTGATCATTAAAATAACATAGATGGTGTAACATTCATGCGATCATTGATAAGCTTAAAATATCACTTAAAATATGATTATTTTTTAGTATAATGAGATATTTTTCTTCATGTTTTTATGCATAGGTATTTTTGGTAAAGTTAGCTCACAAAAGAAAAAATTCACAAGTACAATCAATTTTGTAGTTAATTTGATTGTTTTAGAGGAAATGAAACAACCACTTCCTAATTTATAATCATTTTATCATTTATTGAAAAATAAAATAAAAAAGGTAAAAAATAAAAATAAAAATAAAAATAGAAAATTCAACGATGAAAATGTTTGGGTGTTGTTGATAGTCATGGTTAGAAAACTAACTTACTAGATATCCATGTACTAGTAAAATAGTCTTGATTAGAAAATAAAAAAATGGTTGATCAAGGGTAAAAAAAACAAAAACAAAAACAAAAACAAAACTCTCCATGCATGAGAACATGCATAAGTTTAACTATGAGAGAGAAGAGAAGAAATGACTTGAAAATGATGAAGTGGCAGCTTTTACTAAATGAACACGTTATTGATTTCAAGATTCTCTTTTCAAACATTGGAATGCATTGCTGAATTTAAAAGAATATTCATTGGGATCTTTCAGTTCATTTTTTATAGTTTGCAATAATAAATGGGATGAATTAGTTGATTCCTTGAAAATGGGATCCAATCTTCCTAACTAAATATATCTTTCAATAAATTTAAAAGATAATTATCAAAATAATCATATAAAAGGTGGATAAAAATAAGGTACAAATTTCCACTACTCAAAATTCCATTATAGTCTAGCGTAATGGAATAAGCCTATGAATAGTTTAAAATATGTAAAATTTTGATTCTGGATAAAATAAGTGAACCAATTTATACCAAGAACATGGAAA
The DNA here is from genome assembly GCA_037957365.1 of Torreya grandis. Taxonomy (NCBI): domain Eukaryota; kingdom Viridiplantae; phylum Streptophyta; class Pinopsida; order Cupressales; family Taxaceae; genus Torreya; species Torreya grandis. The sequence continues at coordinate 545,085 of JARHVA010006111.1, read as the reverse complement.
TAATAAATGATTGAGAAAAATAAATTTATAGGGAAAATAATAGCATATATGAGAAAATTCATGAGTTTAAGTGTGGGAGAATGATGAGACCATAAAATGCCTCATAATATCAATAAAGAATACCATTTTTTCTTACATAAATCATGCTTTAAAAGTAGACTTAGATATAATTATAAGAACTTATGTTTGCTTTAGAATGAAATATAAGATATATATCTATTATATTCTTTAGATGTCATTGTAGTCTACATTGTTTCTATTTATAACAAGTTATTATATAAAAGATGTCAAATGTTATATATGTAAGATGAAATGAGTCATCAATGTAGATAAAAAAGTTTAAAGTTATTAAATACCAAATCAAGAATAATATTCATGTAGATTTGAAGATATTCAATATCTTCAAAGTCCCATATAGATCATCTCCATGTCATTTTAGTTACTTTTGAGATGGATGTACTATTGATGCATGATAAAATAAGGCATACAAACAATTTTATATCAACTAAAAATAGATCTTGTGTTGGTTTGTTTGATGTTTTGGCTATGAAGGTGTAAAGATAAAATGAACAAGTTTTGTAAAATTGCAAAAATAGTCATCAATAACATCCCTAAACCTATATCTAATTACATATTTAGATTCCTTTAAAAAAAATAGACAAGTTCAAAAAAAAATCATCTTGATCTAAATCTATATGCAAACATTATAAGCATTTTAGTTGGCTTAGTGTTACATATTATAGTTCCAAATTCCATCATTCTTGGCTCTAGAGACCATCAGTCTAGATTCAGAGTCCATCAGTATAACTCTAGAGTCTAGCTGTCTAGTTCTAGAGTTGCAAAGAATTAGACTTGAATATGTTTTGAAGTTTAGAAGATTAAAGCAAACATTAAAGATTATTTTGGGACACCCACACCCACACACACACACACACACACACACACATACACACACACACACACACACACACACACACACACACACACACACACACACACACACACACACACACACACATCACTATCCAAAAATAGACATCAACAAATACAAAGCCTACAACTATGAAAATATGAAAGAAAATAATTAAAAAGATGATTGCTACCTATTTTTATAGAGTATTTATATGAAATATATTTATAATATTTATAAAAATAGGCATTTCCAAGAAGGTAAGATATCTATATTATCTCAACTACAATAAATATCTCACACATCAAGTTGTTGGAGGAAATTGAATTGACCAAAATTATGATTGATTGTTAATGTTCTTTAAATATGTAAAAATTAAAATTATTATTTATTAGGTTATTAGCATATAATTTAAGAATCAGTTTCAAAACTGATTTGCTATGTTGTTAAGAATAATAAATAAATTTTAAACTATTTTTTTAAGTTTTTAATATTAGAAAATTAGTTGTAAACTGATATGTTAATTTTTTACTTTCAAACAAGAAGTTGAAGAAATTGTATTATATATATATATATATATATATAAACTTCTCATCCATTGTGAGTGTTAGCAGAGAGTTAGTAAAAATTTATAAAGGAATCATTTTTAGATTGTAAGCATTTCTAAAATTACTGAAGAGTTAATTGCATGAAGTTTTTACAAAGCTAAGTGTTGTTCCAATCGTATTATAAGGGAGAGAAAGGGCTCACTCAACCAAGGAAGTAGTATTTATTATGGTATTTATATATTTTTATGTTTCATTATTTTATGAAAAGTATTTTGTTATATGTTTAAACCTATAATTCCATGTGTTAATGTTTTTTTCCATCAAGATTAATTTTAGCTCGTTTAGTTCAGGTATTTATATTTCAAAGGATTTACTTTTAAACATCTTAAATAAAAAAGTGTGTTTATATTTTTTGTAATTTAGATTTTTGTAAATAGATTAAAGGTGTATTTACTTAAATGCAATTTAAATTTTAGAAAAGTGTGTTTTCATTTCAATCATTTCAAATTCAATAAGTATGTTTAATTTTACAAGCAATAGAGTATATTTCAATTCAAGTAAGTAGATTAGAAATTAAGGAGTAAATGATCTATATATCCCCCAAAATTGATAACTATTAGTCATTATCCTTTATATCTTATTGTTAATTACCATTGGACACTAGACCTGGTTTGATATGATATCAAATGAACTTAGTTGATTAAATGAGAGGATTGAAAACCCCCATATATAGGACTACAAATCTACTTGACAACACCTAACCAAATCAACCCTTATAGGAGTGCATGATAGTTGTTTCATCAAAGCCATTAGATGAGACATTACAATTGGTGATATTAACATCATTCCACCTAGAATATGTGGTAATAGTAATCACTAGTGAGAGAAGTGGTGATTTTTAGGGGAGGCATAAAAGTGATTACCATGTTGATAGAGAATTATGAGTTCTTGATAGTTGAAGAGGTGTCCATTTTTATACCTATGTAAAGATCTTGGTTGGGCACTGAGGACAAGTGAAAAAGGCATGGAGGACTAAGGGGAATCAAACCAGAGAGGAGGATACTAACAAGAATGACCTATGTGTGTTTACCAATTTGGTATTCATAACATATTAAACTGTAACTCCTCTTGACATGACCATGATGATATAAATCAAATGTGATAGAAATTTTATCCATTCATCCATATTTAAGTCTTTCAATATTATTTCTAGGGTTCAAGCCTTATTCATTCATCCATATTAGAATATAAGGAAATGATATTGGCTATACAAAATATCATCATTATTATTTATAATGCCTTGCAGAAGGATGATGGATGGTAAGGAAAGTGGGTAACTTGAGTCTTTGTTATTGATATGAATTTTTAGAAGTATCTTATTCTATATGCTTCAATGAATAGCAAAGCTCACTGTCCAATCAATTGGTCAAGTTTATGAATTTTTTGATTACAATAATTAACTAAGAACTTGTAATTTTAAAGTGTATTTGGTATTTTTTATGTCTACAAACCCGGAGCTCATGATGCCATATGCAGGTCATATATTAAATTGAGGAGTCTTTCTCCATTCTCAGATCTTTATTCTTTTTATGATCATCAAGGCAAGGAAGAAATTTTAGAGATTTTGATAATTTAAATATAATCTTCTCTTCATAAGAGTGAAATCTTTCTTTTAAGGTCTCAAAAATAATATCCTTTTTATTTTTTCAAAGTTTAAATTTGAAGAGGTCCAAACAAGTTGAAAATTATTTATGAGTTTGTAAAGTTATAAATGTATTTGAGGTTGTACATATACATAATTGTATAATATCATAGAGTTACAACATGAGAGGCTGAGGAAATTATTTAGTTGTAGAAGATCATGAAGACTTGACATGAGAGGCTAGGGGTAGCAGTAAAAGAGGTCTAACAAGCGAGGTTGAGAATAGTTAGAGAATAAGGGATTATAATAGTTAGGTAGCTTACTAAAAATGCATTATAATGGAGCAAAATTATAACACTTAATTATATAGGGTATTTTATTTAAGTTTCTTTAGGAGAGACACCTATTTTTGTCTAGGTGTGTGTTAACATAGGCACAAGACTTTGTATTAATTATAATAAATGAGGAATTAATTACATGTGTAAAAAGAGAAGTGAAAAATTTTTCTGAGAAGAAGAAAAGTTGTAGAAGTTGAAAATCCATTTTATATTATAAAGGAATGAATATTTACTAAGGAGGGGACAAGAAAGAAATTAAAAAGTGTGTCTTTAATACAAATATATTCCATGGACTCTCAACTATGGAAATGAATATCTTGTGCATTGATTAATGGAGATCTCATTTTAGTACTATCCATCCTACTCTCTCATCATGCTAGTTTGTTTTATTGACTATTTATGCTTTATTTGGTTCTCAGCATTATAAATTATCTTTCAAGCTAGTTATGTTGGCTTGATTAAAATTATAGTCAATAGTCAAAGTGGAACTAAGAAATAAGTTTGTATGTCAAATTAAAACCCTAGACTGAGTTTTTATGTCAAAGTGGAACCCAAAAAAAAAATTTATGTAGAAGGATCAACTATTGTAGATAGTTTATAGACCCAAAGTTCTTACATATCACTATTCTACCCTATTTTTATAAAAACAATAAAATATACTTATATATATATATATATATATATATATATATATATGTAATATTTGAAATGTCAAAAAGGTAACTTGATGTGTTTACACTAGAATTAATTATAATAAACAATTATATCTAATTATAAATATAAACTATTAAAATATGATCTTGGAAGTTAAATAAGATATAATATAGTCAATACAAAATTCTATAAAATTTATAGAAGCTATAAATTACTATAACTAAAAACTAGGGCTAGGGTGAGATAATTATCCTAGGAAAACAAATTAATTCATATTGTAATTACTTTCTGTAAACTGTGATTTCATTGAATTCCCTAAAAACATAGATAAATCATAAAAAATAGATCCATTGTATACTACGATAAGGTCATGGAAGGCTGACAAGGCCGTAGTATGTAATTGTATGATAATATGGTTTTCTCTAAAAAGGTTGTGGTGGATTTGGAAATCTAGGTTTATTTTCTCATGCATTTAGGTGAACTATTTTTAGGTGGAGATCAATTTGATGCATGAAAAAAACTATAAATTATATTCCCTAGTCCTATTAAAGTACACAAAATAGATCAAATGCAAAAGGGGAAAAGTAGGGGATATGGGAATGGTTAAGCTATCTTTAAAAACCCCTTGTTGATTGAGTATTGCCTACATATTTCAAAGGGATTATACCAATGTATTTCTCCCTATAGGGAATATCAGAAACTAGATAGATTAATTTAGGTTATTTAAAAAATGATGTCCTTAACCTAAAATAAAAAAATGTTAGACTTGGCTAGGGAATGTGGTATTGCAACATAATTTTAATAGTAGTATTTACTCAAAAGATAGATGCTTTTAAAATCATAAAATAGATGCCTTTTTAGTGAGACATAGGTTGAAAGCTAGGGATTTCAAGTGTGACACTTAATGTGCTTTTATAGGACAATATTTTTAATGTTTCCAATAGTTAACCTATTGTTTTGCATGATAGAGCCATTATGTTGGGCTAGTCTAGCTTGCTTTGAACTAGTTATCGCACTAACATATCATGCATGGCAGAAATCCATATGAGCTCACCTTAGGTGAAAAATAATAGATGATTCAAGATGGGATCATGTTAGTTACATGTAATGAGAGAGTAGGGTTAAGAGGAGAGGATGGGGGAGAGTACCAGTTAGATTGGGGAGCACATAAAAATACCATAAGACAGCATCTAATAGACAATTATAGAAAAATGTCTTCTTATTATACTCAATCTATATTTCATAAAAGGGTAGGTTATTACATTCAACATAGTAGGTTCTCTCACTCTACTATCTAAAGATTACTCAAAGCTATTGTCTCTCCTATTTCAGTCTAATAGTAGTGCTCTACCTTGATTTTTTGGGTTAAGGCTCATTGGCTCTTGTTTTCTATTATTTATCACTCTCTCTTTGACTCTACTCCTCTTTGAGACTTTACCTCATAAACCCACATTTGAATTTCCAAATTATCTTGATGCTAACTACCACACCATTAACTATCATACCATAATAACTCTATGTTAAGATCCATAACTAGCTAATCCTCCTATCATTTCCCCCTGTAATATCTCCTATAGTTCTTGGGTCCATGTGAATACTTTTACCTATTTCATACCAATTTTTCATGTAGCATGTATTAGAATGGTATTGAAATCTAACATCTAATTTGATAAATTTTTTATTTAAGACACATGTACTAGTTATGTAGTTTGGATTAGGCATGCCTATTGGTTAGTGGTGATAAATTCTACTTGAATCATGAAAATGCACACTTTTTTAGTACTTATCCAATTTCATGGGTCAACATCACCCCACACTAAACCAATTATCCATCCCTAGATAATGGGTTCTCTTTTTGTTTGCTCTCCTTTTGAAACTTGACTACCCTTAAAGCTTTATCATAAGTAACTACTTCATCTAGAGTTGCATGGTTATGTAAGCCCTTTTATTATAACTCCTCTAAAGATGATTTCCTTTTTAGTGGCATTTATGTGTTTCTTACCATTTATTCTCCCATAAAATATATTTCTTGTCATACTCTCCTTCATATCAAACTCTTTTTCACCAAGAAATGCAACTTCTCTAGGCCTCCAACCTCTGTCCTCCCTATGCTAGGGTTTAAATATTTCATCTTCCAATTCCATCTAAAGGAGTAATCATCCATTTACTATCACCCATTTTTTGGGTTGAAATTATCAACAACCTTATTCTATGGATTTTTTTTGAAGGCATATGATACCCCATGCTTATGAGTGCTTTGATCTTGCTCTTGACATCCTTAAGAGGGATACCATTTGCTTGGGGTACCAAACATTCAAAAAAATAAGTTTGGAGAGGGAAATTTGTTTAAATGTAGCTAAATGGATGCATATCCCTCATAATGTGTCACTGATGTTTCCTCAAATATGGAAGAAAAATATCTAGGGGGGTCTTTTATTTTATCCCACCCATCTCTAGCCCTAAGGACTTCCTATCAGTTCTTTATGAATCTAACTAAATGATACTTATATTGGTAGAAAAAGGTTGTTTGGATTTATTTCCTTATCTCACCACCTAATATTTTCCTCAAAGTCCCAAGTTCTTCCAATTGCATAACACCCTTTTGTACATCCTTAGGTTATGACACAATCAATTTCCATTGTTCTACATTTGTATTCATCAACTTTGATCCATTATCTTTGCTACTTCAGATTGGATCTAAATGCATGCTCCTTCTAAGTCATCTGTATCTTCACCAAAATTGTTTATCCTTTACCCATCCATTATTTATGGAGGACCATGACTCCATCTTGATTCATATTTTGATTAGATCCTTCCTTCAGTCGATAAGCTCCTTATTTCTCAACCTGCTACTTGTAGGTTTTTGGTTTTCTTGAAGTATCTTGAAAGAAGGGGGATCTTCCATTTTATAGCCTCCTTGAAATAAATTTATCTATGCCCACATGGTAGTGTTTTTTTATTCAACTCCTTGGTTCTAATTCTTCCTATCCAACCTCCAAAACTTTAACCCTCTTGGTTTGATTTCCTCCTTCCTTCCTTCTATTTTCTTGGCTTTATCTTCTATCTCTCTAGTAGAAATCCTCTTAAGACTACCTTTTAAGAGTTTAGTGGTCTCTTCTAATTTTTATCCTAATATAAAAAGTTGTACCATGGGTCATCCATTCCATTCATATTTATAGGTGAAAAAGGAGTGACAGGTAGGTCTAGATAATAGGCTGAAAGCTATCCATACTATTGCTTATTTATGCCTAAGCATAAGATAGCCTATCCAAGTCATGTTTCAAAATTTTAAATTCCTCACAGGTGGCCAATATTTCACATACCTCAATCCTTCACATGTTTGTCCTTCCTTGGCTAAGTCATTTCATTCACTGCTTAACTCTAAAAATAATAAATCAAGATTAGGCCCTAGATCATGTTAGTCTTAATTTATGTTAGCTTAGCTACCACCATTTCTCTCTATTGAGTTGGCAAACTAGCTGTACCTTATACCTTGTGTACTAACATGACACCTATCTTTTCTTATTTAACTCTTTCACTTAGTCAACACACCTTGTTTAACATGTTTTTCTCTCGCTTTCATGCACTTCCCCACATTCTCTTCTATGCACATTTTCTTTAGACATCTTTGATATATGTATTTCTTCCCTTCTCTTCTTAGCACCATCTCCTACCCCACACTAAAATTTACATATGGTCTTCTAGTGTAGTACTTCATTTGAAATATGTCTATTTGGGTTCTAATGTAAAATTTCTTTTTGGTGGTGTAAACATGCCTTTTATATTTTAGATCACTCAAAACTTCACCACAAATACTTAGATGTTTGGCATGGTGACTATCAAAATAAATTTCTTGATCAACTCACCCACTAGATATTAAAAAAGTGAGCACACCTTATTACCCAAAATATTTCTACCACTAAGAAAGTATGGACATAAGTAAAATGGTTAAATGAGTCTTATTACATAATGAAAAAAAATGCCTTATTACATGATGGTTCCTAGTTCTCCTAAGACCTAAGTAAATTAAATTCAACAACTTATGAGGTGTCAATATGTGAGAGTCTTAATCTTGTGTTATTAAGTATTTATCTAGTCATCTAAAAAACCTTGGTTGATTCATTACTTAGATGACTTCAAAGAAGCAATGGCCTTGGACAACCATTACTTTATGATTTATGGAACCTTTCTCACCTTGGGTGTGCATGGTGACTCATGCTTCTCTAGTCTTGTATAGCTAATCATTGAGACAAGGAAAGGCATGATGTTGATTGGTGGGGTGAAAATTTGCTGGTTTTGGAGTTGTGATAATGGGTGAGGCTCCATCTAATTATTTGGGAGTGTTATCCCTCTGCATGATGACTCATACCTCTTTGGTATTATAATTATGACCATTGAGATAAGAGAAGGAATGAAGTCAGCTAGTGGAGTGAATTTTTTTTGGTTCTAAAGTTATAATGATGGATGAGGCATTATCTCATTCTTTGGGAGTGATATCCATGTGACTCCTCAATCTTGGCCATTTGCTATTGATAGTATACTCTAGGTTTGAACCAATTTATTATATATATCAGGAGGGAAGCTGAAGCACACTGTGATACATCCCTATTCATCTTCCTCATATGATTCCTATACTCAAGAGACACATTATATTTTAGCTAATGATGCTATGGGTTGTGTCTAATCTGCATATTGGGTAAGACTAGTGGAAGGTGTTTCCTAATTTAGGGCTCTCACCAAGAAATCCTCATCCATGGAATAGTCCCTTGTTGGGTTCCCATCCCTTGCTATTAGGAAAACTCTTTTGATTCTTATGGGAGTACCTACTTACCATGACTTCTAAATGTACCAATTAGTAGTGGCATCCATTGGTACTCTCACCTTTTAGAGTTCTATCTAAAACAAATCCTCTCTCTCTTTTAAGCCATATAGAGTTAAATTCACAAGGCCTAGATGATATGCATAGTCTCATGTAATTATTTTAACTATCACACTTGGTTAGAGTAACTAGTTTTTGGGCATGAACTAGTATTTGCTACACTTCTATGTTTCTTGGGTTGGGGTGAAATGCCAAACCTAAGCTCTTTTGAGGATTTCTTCATGTGACATGCATTTTGATTATCTTCCTTGGATTAATTCATCTTTTAAGCCTAATATGAAGTTCATAACACTCATCTAACTTATGTTTTCTTCATGGGAAATCATGCTAAAAATTGTCCAGTGATCCACACTTGTAGCATGATTATGGATGGGTTCATTGTTTACCTTGACCTCATGCACATTTGGTTTTTTGGTAGATGATTCTTGATAGATCATAATGCTTCTATTTTTACTTGAATTAGTTCATCAAGACTCCTACCTCTTGTATCATCACTAATATTTCACTTATAGATGGAAGATCACCTACGCACTCCATGTCTACTTGGGCTGCCATTCCTATCCTCCATTCTAACATTCTATGTAATAAAAGCTTGATATAACTACTACCTCATCATTATAAATTATGATTCCAATATTAGTTGGTATTCTTCAACCATTTGATACATGACTTCAGCTTTGAATGTATATTCAAGAACCTACCAAGGTTTAGAGGGTTATATCATGGATAAAGCAAGTCAGATCTATGGGAGCATTTTGTTGATGAACCATTGGGCATGTTCGAGTGGTTTGAGGGTGTATAAAAGCTTTGAGATCAAGGTCCTAAACCTTGAGTCATAGTTTTGTATAATATCTGAAGCCTCCTATTTGATGTCCTTGAACATGATAACATATAGGTGATCCATCTTCAGGACATCAAACTCCCTTAGGAACATGGTATTAAGGAAGGTAAAGTCTATGATCATTTGTGTCAGATCAATCTTTTAGTATCAGGTCTATTCTCACCCTCATAATGTGGTCACAAACTAGTACACCTTTCACTCTAACTAGATAATCCATCAAGCCCTCCAAATGAAATCACACCTATGTATATGGTCTAAAAAATCTTCTATTCCATAAAAATCTATAAGGTTTAGATCTAGCACATAGTAGATCTACTAGACTAATGTAATCATGGTCTACATCAGGGGTGTTTCTATAGGGAATGTATATGAGTTTGCCTCTTCTAAAGGTGGTCAATATAACACCACCTCTTACTATAATAGATCCTATCATGAGCCTTCTCAATTGATGTAATAGGCACATAGGAAGCATTGCTTCTAGTTTGAAGAGGGGGTCATGAAGCACCTATTTAGGTAGAATCCATACTTCTACCTCTTTAGCATCCAATCCTAGTAGATATAAACATATCTCTTCTAGTTTTGAGAGGGATGTATAGGATAATGTGCTAGGATTAGAGACATTAGGTACTACTCCACTAGTTTCCAAGTACCTAGTCATTACTTCAACTCTTCTTAGATCTTACTCCAACTTTATGGCATGTATAATCCTTTCCTTGAAGTGTGCTATCTCTATTAAAGAGTTAGCCTCATGACCTTCCATTCCTTCAAGGTATCCCACAACATTCATGAAGTTAAACTCTTTACTTATTCTAGGGTATTGCTCAACCACTCTCATCTACTAATTCTTATTACACCTATGCCTTTTGAGCTCTCACCCTCTCAGGGATTCAATGCTGAAATGTGATCCTCTCACTATGAAATACATAAATATAGAGCTCTAACTGATGAATTATAAATGTGTCATGTGCCCTAATACCATCATATTAATTGAAGACAAGATGGTCTTGACAATAAAAGTAAAAATGTTGGGTTAATCTAGCTCACCTTGAATTAGTTCTCACATCAACATATCACACAGGGGAACAACCCTATGAGCTCACCTAAGGTGTGAAGGAATAGAGGATCTAGGCTAGGTTCATGTTGGTTAAATGTAATGGGAGAATAGGGTTATAAAGGAGTGGATGGGGGATAGTACTAGTTATATTAGGTAGCACAAATAATTACCATTAGATGCCATCTATCATAAAAGTATAAAAAAGTGTCTTATTATTATACTCAATCTTTGTTACATAAAATCATAGGTTATTACATTCAACACACCATATGATCTCACTCTGTAATCTAAAGCTTACTCAAAACTCTTGTCTCTCCCTATTTTAGTCTAATATTAGTGCTCTATGATGCTTTTCTAGGCTAAGGCTTGATGGCTATTGCTATCTACTATTTACCACTCTCTCTTTGATTCTAATCCTCTCTAAGCCTTTGCTACCTAAACCCACATTTGAATTTCTAACTTAGCCCAAGGCCAAATATGATGCCATCTATTGGCATACCATAATAACTCTATGTTGGATCCACAACCAAATTATCATCTTATAATTTCCCCCCATAATCTCCCCTATAGTTCATGGGTCCATGTGGCTCCTTTACCCTAGGTCTTAAAACTTAGACATATAACATGCATTAGCATGGTCTTGAAATCTGACATCTACTTTGATATCAATTATATTCAAGGTGTGTGCACTAGTTATGTAGTTTAGATTGCACACACCTATCAGCTAATGGTGTTGCGTTTCTCTTGAAGCATATAGGTTCATGCTTATCTGGTACTTAGTCAATTTTAGGGGTTAGTACATTATGAAGTGTGTCATTTTAAAAAGATGAAAATTAGAGAACTATGGACAAGGATACACTTTAGGACAAGGCCATATGACACCCTTATCTGATAGTGTACTCTTGTCCAACATGGACAAAGGCTTTTAAAACTAAAGTGACAATGAAGTATGTGTTGAATAAAGATGAATAGTAATGAAATATTAAAGTTTTAGAGATATACATAGTAATTTTGAGACTTTTAAGGATTTATTAGAGAGAAATGGTTATCATAATGACATATTGACCAAGTAAGGTAAAGGTATCAAGGATAGGCATTCCCAATCATTTAATGATTAAATTTTAGTGTCTAAATCCCCCACCCCCCCCACCGCCCCCCTACCCCCCCTCCCCCGCCATTTATTCTAGTGATGCACATAGTTATTAGATTAAAGGAAATTTGATACTTGAGTGTGTATACACACTTTATCTTTTTCATGGAGATGTGAATTCCCTCTTATTGAAGCATATGGTGAAGTGTTGAACCTATGGTGAATTGAGAGTGATCAATTCTTAAATTTAAGAATTAATGAATATTCTTGAGTTGGGAATATTATATGATAGAACCCTCATAAAGTATTGTGTAATGATTTTGAATAAATGGGAACCAAAAAAGTGGTTCGCTAAAGTACAACCAAGACATGGAAGGTCACTAAGATCAAGTGTGGCTCACTTGCTGAACTAAAAAGATGTGATAATTAGTACATGGATTTATAAATTGAAACCAAGATGTGGAGTGTCATTAATCTCAAATGTGGTCTACTTTTAAAAGATGAATCACACTGCTACATATAGATCTAGATTCAAACTATAAATTTGTGAAACTTTGTAAAAAAGAAATGTGATTTTTTTGAAGTAGCAACTTGGACATGAATGCACATCATTCCCAATGTACTGTATAGAGTGATAATTTGATATTTTAAAAATATTTTAAATCATGTAACTATTTTCATACAAGTGTATCTATACTTGAGTAGCTATAAGAGTGGAGTGCATAAGCAAGTTGAATACCACCAAAATTTAAAAATTATGATTTTGTATATTGTAAAACATCAAATATAAAATGCATTGCTTGTGGAAACTTGGATTTAAGCCCATTATGATGCCACCCTTTTGAGATAAGGGAGATCAACTACAAATCACTTGTCTCAAAATAAAAAGTTAGAGCATTTGTGAAATATGTAATCAAGTAATCACATTTGAATAGATAAATTATATTAGAGTCTAAAAAGATGTAACATTAAAGCATATGAAAAATTTGGATATTTCTTTGAATCATTATAATTTAATATACCATTGAATTAGTGTATGAAGCATGTAAACAATTTTCAATTATAATATTTATATTGTAGTTAAAGTATTAAATAAATATAGCATTTTAGACACATAAGTAGTATATGCATGATATGTATCATGGAACCATACATGTATGTACTTAGATAATTAGTAGTGCATGATAAGAATCATGGCACCATAGTAGCAAGTAATAAATATGTAAGAAAATTCACTCAATAATTAATAAATGCCACATATAAGGGACATGTAAGATTTTGCATAGAGTTAGAAAGCATGTATAGATGTCATACATAAGGCCCAAAGGTTGAATACAAGGGACCTATGAATGTCACTAAAACATAAAAGGCTAAGGGACCCACACATAAGGAATTATGATTTCATACAATCAAGATGGTGTATGTTGAACACACAAAAAGCCAAAGGAAACATACAAGAAACAAACTAATTGAAGCATGTGATGAAATGAAAATAATCATATGAAAGGAGCATAGAAAAATGAAAAATAACATATATTGAGCATATGTATCTATGTTCATGTTAGAAAGTAACATATACATCATGGTGCATGTAAAGTATGGATGAAAAGATAAATATATTTTCATTATAGCTTAATGTGGAAAAGGAGGTTTTGCATAAATAAAACATGTAAGGGTGTTTATATGGAACAAGGATATGCCCCCAACTGAGCAAGGATGTTAGGTAGAAGGCTAGACCAACATCAAAACCATTGAAGAGTATGCCTTAATATTTAAATATGATTGATAATTGAGGATATTATTTGCGGTGTGATTAGAATTATAGAACTCCTTGTGATTGTGTTGAAGTTAGAAACAAAGTTATAAAATGCACAAGGTGAGTTGCAGTAGAGGATAGGGACATAGTGTGTTTTTATCTAATTGGTGTAGCTCTATCTAGATTAACTATATGCAAGATTTTTTGATTATGATAAGATATTTTGTTTATGAATATTTGTTGTTTTTATAAAAATTTGTCTATTTTCACACTCAAATACCTTGTGAGAAGCATTATGAATTGAAAATTAATGAAATATGTTATGTACCAAACAAAAAGGTAAATGACATATGTGAATATGTACTCCATAAATATAAAAGTATATATATAGAGCCTAGTTTTGATATTTTTTCAAAATATTTTGATTTTTTTCCTTTTTAACATATATGAATGTTTTGTATTTTTTGCCATATTTATAAAGTAATCATGCATAAGTTAAATTTGAAAAATCTTGGAAAGACACAGTAAGTAGAAAAGTTTTGAAATAAAATAAAGAGGGGGAAATTTGAACAACCCTAAAAAAATTGGTAAAGTAAAGCAAGACAAGGATGAAGGCAAGTGAAATTTCCACATAATAAAAATAGAGCCAAGGGCTAGAATAAGAAATGGAGTAGGTGTAGATGAATAAGAAACACAAGGATCAAAGAAGTTATGCATAAGTAGGTCCTATATAAATAAGCTAGTCAATGTACTTGACCCAACCATGGGTGTAACCAATGATCTCATCAATAGGATGTTCATATTTGTATCCAACTCCTTGATAAGGATCAAACTCTTACGCAAAAGAAGGTGTGCCAAATGTAGAAGTTTTTGAATTTCAAGAAGTGTGTGCTATAAAATTATCCTTTGAATATAAAGAAGAAATATGTGATGTAAAATAACCCTTTAAATCATTACCCATATATGTATCTAAATCTATATCCTCATGCATGGGAAGACATGATGTAACAATATGTACCTATGAAGGATCCTTATGAAGAACATATGATGTATTAGATAAAGACCTTGTACCATGTGCCACTTTTTTTATTAAGAGTATATATCTTATTTTTTATATAAAAATCACCATGCTCATATGTAATCATATTATGCTCAAGAACACATGGAAAAATTGTAATATGTTCATGCTCATAACTATGTGAAGGAACTGTAATATACTCATGCTCATAAGGAGGTATAAAAAATGATTTTACAATATGCTTATTTTATAAATCATGATCTTGAATAGTTGTATAAATTAATTCATTACCAATTTTTTAAATAAATATTCTAACCAGTTATTGTGGAATAGGAGTAGGTACCATTGGTTCCATGGGATATTCATATTGAATTCCTAGAATTTTAACCACTTGATTATCATGAATATAGTTTAGACACTTGTGAAATATAGAAGGAAATGATTTGATTTTCTATAACTGAGGTCTCACTAATAACATATCAAAGATACATGTACTTTAGATTACTAAGAAAGGAGTGGGAAATATGAGAGGTCCCACTTGTAGAGGAAATACAATATGCCCAAATTTATCTTGTGTATGACCATAAAATGCTTTCAAAAATCTATATTTATGTTGTATGTCTTACTCCTTATAACTAAGAAAATGTCAGAAGAGTTATTGTGTATTTTTTTCACTTTATCCATTATCAATCATGACACTATGGATTGGTTGTACACCAATATATGATCTAATGAATGATGCATGTATATCATAATCATCATCAATAATTTTAGAATCATCAAATGTAATATATGGAAATGATGCTACCTTGCTTATAATTGTACTAATAATGCTATCAAGTGGATGTCCATATTAATATGGAGGAGGATGATCATTATATGCATAATATAATTCATAATTTTACTTGTTCTCTTGTGCTTCTTGATTTGAAAATGGATCTTTTTATATTTTGAGTTTTGCATTATCATTTGCTTATGGCTTAGCCTCTTCATTAGGTGTACCAATGTAAATTATATTCTCATAAATGAAGTCTTGAATTTTGTGTTTGAGATTCATACATATATTAGTAGAATGTACAACACATATATGATAATCACAAAATGCATTTCCATCAAAAATTATAAATTGAGGTCTATATGGATCTATTTAAAATGGTGGAAGAAGTGTATTAACATGAAATTCTAGTAGATTTTGAAGTAACACATGAAGAGGTGAGGGTAGCCTTGAGAATTTACTTCTTGGTGGAGCTTGTAGTTAAAATCGATGTGGTGGTTGTGATATAACATTGACTGCAACTTTATCCTCATTTTTTCTATCCATATTTTTGATCTTATAATTAGGCTTGCCTTAAAAATTTATAGTTGAAGTATAAATATCATTGGAACTATACTTCAAATTACATAAAATAATCAATTTGACCTCACACTCTTTAAATGTATGGGATAGTTCATCAGAGGATTTCAACTTATTAAACATGTTAGAATTTTGAAGATGAGTAAACAAGTTTTGAGTAAAAATATCTTGGAGCTCATTATTAGCCATTTGATTTGTCATTTTGGCAAGAATAGTATTGTATATTAGAAATAATCACTGTAGACACCTAAATTATGCCACATTTAGTGTCAAAATTAATTTTGATAAATAATCAACCCAAATTACATCATTTTACACTAAATAAACCATAATTATAAATTCAAAATGTTGGAGAGGTGTCATGATGATGTCATGGAGACACTCTGGTGAGTGGATGAAGAGCCTTGATATTCTAAGTGAATTGATAAAGTGTGCAATGTGCTTGTTCTAGTGTGTTTATAGTATGCTTGGTTGATCTTCAATGTTGACACAATTAGAAAGGATGAGGGTTGAGTATGGTGATTAGAGCATGTAAAAGATGTCCCTATGATGTTATATATGCTTGGAGAGCTTATGTGTAGAAGTGGAATTCATCTAGTTGTTCATAGTTCTCATCTAAACACTTTGGGTCCAATGGTAGAAAATCTAAGTAGGTAGTTTGATGACATCACCATTGCCATGTGGGAGTGAGTAAATGGAAGATAGTCATATGGTTGTGATCACTTTAGTGCCTAGTTGTTATGTGTTAGATCTCAAGTCATGCACCTAAGCATGGCCAAAGTTATGAAGATGAAAAGTTGGCTTCTCAGTTAGAATTATCTATTTTCCCATAGTAAAATTTACAAAGTGGCCAGACAGAGTTGGGTAAGCATGTTGATGAGGTTAGCATTCACAAATGTGGATGTTTCAAGAGAATGTGATCATGGGTTTGTTAAATTTTATACCTAATTTATTTTCACTTAATTCTAGATTATGTGATATAGTGCATTAAAAGATATGCATATACAAAGTTGGGCTCCTAGGTAGTTTGACTATGTTTTCCCATACTTAGCCAATTTTTGTGTGTGGAAGAAAGAGTCAAGTGATCATTTTGATGGTGTTATATCTTGCACGTGTGAAGGTGTCAAGAATTTTTTTTCATATGGGTTTGTTTAGTTTTAAACATAAATGATTTATGATAAATTTGACATCATACGCTAAAGCATGACAAAAGTTATGGATGATCAAAGTTGGCCTCTTAGGTAGATTTGGACATGGTTGGCTTTGTGATAGAAGTTTTTGAGAAGGCACTTTAATGGCATTATATCTTATATGCATAAGAGTTATAGGAGTAGTGTGTCACATGGTTGGATTCTCCTATGGAAGGAGATGATCTTATCTAAATTTTAGATCCTACATCAAAGCGTAGAATAATTTATTAAGGATAAAAAATGGTTAATTAGGCATATTGATAGGGTTCCCATAGTCATTTTTAAAAGTGTTAAAGCTTGAGTAAGATCAATGGTGTATATGGCCCCATGATGTCAGGAAGGAGTGAAATGAAGATAGGTATACAATGTTTAATGATTGAGTAAAGGTATAGGATAAGGATCCAATGACAAGTAGGCATTCATATATTTGATCAAATGGTGAATATTGATTGTTAAAGTCCTGATTGATCCATAGAGATTGATGAAGTACATTGAGTCAAAGTTCTTAGATTGCATGAGATGAGGTCAATGTGATAGATGTTTAACATTTAGATTTGGTGGTCTATATATTAAATCTTAGATAATATCTATGGTGTGAGATTGATCCTGAGTTGGGAGTCCATGATATTTGAGCATTGTTTTTGAAGGTTAATTGCGATCACTGCTATTCAAATATTTGAATTTAAAATAGGAAAAAATAGAGATCTATTTTTTTATAATATATTTTGATAGAAGACAAATTTTCTCATATCATAAAAACCAAAGTGGTAAATTAATCCAAGGAACATCTAGCTGTATTAATTTAAAGATCTAAAAGTGAGTAAAGTTAAAGATATCAATCCTAGAAGTTGACCATGTGTTCATGCTTATTCTGCAAGTGACCCAATAAGGATGTTCGATCTTGTATTGATGTTCTTTTTATGTCTCATGATGAATTATCTATTGGAACATGTTGTAGACTCCATGAAGATGTTTTATTTGGATTTTGGAGGTGTGATCAATCTATCTCGAGTATGGACAATGCTTAAGAAGTTGACTATGTTTTCAATAGTGGTGTTCCTGTGCATAAGGTATGTGTTTGAGTTATTTAAGCATATGTAGATGTGAGATAAGTTGATTGAGATAATTTTGGGATGTTGAAGGGGATATAAGGTGTGGACCCATGTATTTGAATATGGTCCCATGTTCTTGTTTTTATTGAGGGAATGCTAAAGGAGTGAATGAGTTCACATGAGACTTATAGAGCTATAAGTTTCTTATTAAAAGGTGTAACTGCTTAAGGGTGACTCACAGATGCTATAGATAAACTATGGATATTGTATTTATACATGTCTTCATATGTTATATGCCTTAAGGGATAAGACATGCCTAATGGCTGACCAAGGCAGTGATTATCAAGATTTCTCTATAAACAATGAAACCAAAGATGTGGGGTTTTAGACTTGTATAACTTGGAGAGGAGTGAGCATTGAAGCAAAGAAGAAAAGAGGCCAAGTGTGCCCAATGGTTGGGTTGATGATTAAAGTAGATTGAAAAATAAGAGTATGAATTATAGGTCATGTTTTTGATGGTAGAATAGTGCTCTTGTAGGTTGAACATGAGAGAAGAGGCCTAGAGTGATCTAAAAGGATGTTTGGATGTCTTGAGAATAAATGAAGGATTGTTGGTGTCTATGAGAGCTTGGTGGATGGTTTGAGATATTGATCAGAGTGTGGATAGTGTGTATGACCATATGGTCATGTTGTTAAAGATATGATAGAGTTATTACTATGAAGAATGCATTAAGTTTATAGAGTTTAAGAGTGGGGATAGTTGGGATATGTAATGTGTCCTAATTGATATTTGTATATTGGTTTAAGTATGTAATGTGCTTTGATCAATAGGGAGTGTTGTTGGTGATAGATTTGTTTCTATGAAGGTGAAGTGTGATAAGTAGTGGTCCATCATCAGGGGTTGTAGACATCAATTAAAAGGTGGAGTTATTTATGGGTTTTGTTGTGGTAGCTCAACATCTAAGGTTGTTATAGCCTCCTTGCAAGGCAAAACTTGTTAAAAGGTCTAGTTGTTGTTTCAACTTAGCTAGACAGGTGTGGTAGCACCTTATGGGATTAGAGTCTCACTAAATAGGGATTGTAGTTCCTTAATCGATTACAGTTGGTCTAAATTAGTTCTTGTTTTATATGACAATAGTTTAATTGTAGGTTCTAATGGGTTTTATTCCCTAAGAGGGTTTCCCACATATGCCATGTGTTATATACTTGATCTTGGATTATCTTTCTTGTACATTGATATGAATGATGTGTATGCTTCATGAATGCTTAAGGTAATTGATTACAGACTTGTAAAGATCATAATTGAAGTTGGAACTAAAGTTGAAATATCTAGGTTCACTGATTTACCCCCATCTCAATGATTTACCTTTAACAATTGGTATCAGAGTGGATCCTTTGGAGGAAGCTTAACAACTTGAATGTGATCCTCAGTAGGTATAAAGATGGATAAATATTCTAAGAAATAAAATCAATAGTGGAAGTTTGTGATCAAGTCACTTGAAGAATAAATATGTAATTTGAATAAAGATGTCAAAGAGGATGAGAATATTATCAATGATCTTAAGGTTTAGTTAGTAGATGTCAAGAAAAGTTTGAGTTCCAAAGAGGAAAGTTGTTCAGTAAAAAATGACATCATGTTTGTTAAAGATTCTTACCATAATAGTAGAGAAGATGACAATATAGAAGAAAAGAAGTATCAATAAAAAATCAAGTCTATTGAAGTACATGCATATAGATTGAAATACATGACCAATAATGTCAAAAAAGATGAAGAGAAGATCAATATTCTTGAGGATTAGTTAAGGACTACAAAAGCAAATATAAAAGTAAAAAAAGATGAGTGCAATCAGATAAAGGTTGAAATGAAGTCATTAAAAATGAGCATGAGCTTGTTATATTCAAGTTGGACAAGATGGAAAGGAAGCATGCAAAGCCTGAGCAAGTGAAGAAGAATGCAAACTTGAAGAGAAATGTTAGAAGGTCAATTAGAAAACTTAATGCTACAAGGTATGATAGTTTATTTCATGGTCATTGTTATACATGTAATAAGTATAGTCATAGAGCTAAGGACTGTAAAAAGAAGTCAGTCAAGAATGTATCCTCATGGAGCCTTGGAAAAAGAAGCAATTGGTCTTGGAGAAATCATAACTCAAATAAGTTAATAGGTATGTTGAATGATGTTATTTGTTTTAGTTTTCATAAGAGTGGCCATATTGCTAGATTTTATCCAAATAGTGTTAAAAGGTCTTCAAAGTATGTCAAAGGATATAGAGCCCTTATAAGGTCTGAGAAAGGACAAACTCAGGTATGGAAACCAAAGGTAATAATTGCCAATTATTCTAGTCATAAGGTTAATAATAACGTTGCTATAGAAGGCTATGATTTAAATCAAGATAAGCTCAAGGATCAAGTAGGTAAGATGGATATAGAAGATAAGAACAATCAAACTTTGGTATGGAGACTTGAGTTAGTAAATACTAAGGAGACTAACTTTGTTGAGTCCAAGAGTCTTGATGGATTATTTGCCAAGGTAGAAAAAGAATAAAAAATAAAGGAAAGTCAAGAGTTTCTATTGACACTTTTTGTTGACAAGTTTGAAGTAGAGAATGTGTCAACTATCTAGTAAGAAAAGGAAAATCAAAATTTTTCTCATGTTGAAAATAAAGAGACCAAGCTCAAGGAGAAGACCAAGGTATCGATTGAGGCTAGTTTTGAAGTATGTATAGATCCATGTGAACATCCTACTATTACTAAGCAAGTTTCATGTAAATAACATCAATTTGCTATGCATAATGATGAGGTTCCATGCTGTAAGGAAGATTCTTTAGATGAAAAGGTATGTAATAATCTATGTTGTCTCCATGTATTATCAATCTAATTATAGAAGAAATGGAGAATGCTGTAGTAGTTGAGAAAGTTGTTTCTCATAAACCAAATAAGAAGAAGAACTAAAAATATCAGATGAACAAGAAGGATATGGAAGATGAGGATTTGTTTTTGTTTTAGGAGCATTGAGGTATAGAAGGTGTCTCTATCTATGCTTCTTAAGAGACTCCTTTTAAGTGGAGAAACAAGTGTTATTGTAGTGTTTTTTAGTTGGGATAGTCTACTAGATCAGATTAAAGGTGCTCAAGATGATTATTCCAATCAGAGAAGGTCTTTTGTTAAGGGGAAATAATAAGTTCATGAGCCTATTTTAGAGGTTTGTGAAGGAACTATAGTATAGATTCAGAATGGATGGTTCTAGGTAGCTTAACGAGATTGATGTAAATTTAAATAAGTGTTTGGTTATTATAAATATCTTTTAATTTCTTTGTGGTGTGATCCAAGTGTTTTTTAAGGTCTAAAGGTATGCATGTGCCAATTGAGGATTTTTGAGTGCTCTCAATTTTCTCAATTTTTGGTTTAAGGGCAAACTGGCCTAAAATGGGTTATAGGATGTATGGGTTCCTAAAGGTATGAAAGCTCAATTTTTGGTTTAGAAGTGTGTGATGGGTGCATCTAGGTGTGTAATAAGTTTTAGAGATATGCATTGACCAGAAGGAGGTTTGTTGACCTTGTTTGTTTTGAGTTTCTAGGGTTTTTTGCTTTACTAAAAAAGTGGTTTTCATTGTGAATTGATTTATTAGGATTATTAATATGTTCAATGGGCCAAATGGGTGGTCAAATAAAGATTCATAGAGATTTTAAGGTTTTTATTCTTTAGCTATTCAAGTTTATGTCAATATGGAGGGCTAATTAGCTAGTTGGTTTGTGAAGGAAGTATGTTACAAAAGATGAGTTTATTTATAAAAACTGGGGTGATTAAAGAGGAATATGAGAGTGCTCTAAATATGAAGTTTTAAGTCTCGAAGATGTGTCTACTAAAAATTGTGGGCTTTGCAAGTTCTAGGTAGGGATACAAGGAAGCTAGATAGGCCTAGTTTGAAGAAGAGTACCTTTTGTTTAGTTTCTCAAAAAGAGAAAGGTATGAGTATCTAAAGGTATGTTATTAGGTTTGTTTATTTCATATTTAATATTTGATGAGTGGCATGGAGTTCTGATTGATGGTCCTTGTAGTAACTTGAGAGAAGAGGCCAATTAACATATGTGATGATTCTTCATGGTGTGTGAAGATCTGAAGATGACTCAAATGGTGTAATTACTTAGAGTTATTAGGGGGAGTCCCTCTCATATATTTATTTATGTCAGTTTCATCATATTTATGTGGTTTTGTACATTCTTTTTTCATTGGTTGTAGTGATTGATTGAAAAGAGTGTTGGCATGGAGCAAGAGGATGTTGTCAAGGCAAGATGAAGTAGGCTCAAGGTAAGGGGGAGTATGTATCATTTTTATAAGATGGTAATTTCATATTTGATAGTATTTTTAGGTCTTCAAGATCTATGTTTGCCAAATTTATCATTTTGTCAAAGGGGGATAAAGTCCATATTGAGGAGAAAGTTCCTATTATAGGAGTGCTTTGAAGAGAGAGAAGGTGAGCTATATATTTCTATATTGATGGGTGTTGACATCAATGAAAAAGGGGGTGATTGTTAGAGAGTTGTCATGATGATTTCATGGTGGTGTCATGGATATGGTTTGGTGAGTGTATGAAGAGCCTTAATATTCTAAGTGATAATGACAAAGTGTGTAATGTGCTTGTTCTAGTGTGCTTATAGTATGCTTGGTTGATCTTCAATGTCGATATGATTAGAAAGGATCAAGGTTAAGTATGGTTATTGGATCATGTGAAATAGATACCTATGATGTTATAGATGCTTGGATATCTTGTGTGCATAAGTGAAATTCATTTGGTTATTCATAGTTTTCACGTAGACACTTTGTGTCTTGTGGCAAAAAAATTGAGTTGGCAGTTTGATGACATCACCATTGCCATGTGGGAGTGAGTCAAGGGGAGTTAGTCATATGGTTATGATAAATTTAGTATATAATTATTATGTGTAATATCTCAAGTCATGCATTTAAGTGAATTCATATTTATGAGGATGCAAATTTGGCTTCTCAGTCATATTTCTCTGTTTTCCCATACATAGTCAAATTTGCAAAGTGGCCAGAAAGAGCTAAGTAAACATGTTGATGTGGTTAGCATTCACACATGTGGAAATTTCAAGATAAGGTGATAATATAGGTTTATTAAATTTTATACCTAGTTTATTTTTACTTAATTCCAGATCATGTGATGCAGTGTGTCAAAAGATATGTATATGCAAAGTTG
Source organism: Torreya grandis (assembly GCA_037957365.1). Taxonomy (NCBI): domain Eukaryota; kingdom Viridiplantae; phylum Streptophyta; class Pinopsida; order Cupressales; family Taxaceae; genus Torreya; species Torreya grandis. Next base: position 521,543 of record JARHVA010006111.1, on the reverse strand, counting down.
GGCTCCCAGACAGTTTAGCTATGTTTTCCCATACTTAGCCAATTTTGTTGTGTGGAAGAAAGAGCTAAGTGAGAATTTTTATGGTGTTATATCTTAAACATTTGAAGCTGTCAAGAAAAATTGATCATATGGGTTTGTTTATTTTTGAGCATAGATGATTTGTGCTAAATTTGAGATCATGTGCTAAAGCGTAGCAAAAGTTATGGATGACCAAAGTTGGCCTCTCAAGTAGATTTTGACATGGTTAGATTATCCTATGGAAGGATATCATCTAGTAAAAATTTGAGATCCTACATCAAAGCATATAATAAGTTATTAAGGATCAAAAATGACTACTCAAGCATATTGATAGGGTCCCCATAGTCGTTTTTGAAAGTGTTAAAGCTCAAGAAAGATCAACAATGTGCATGGCTTCAAGATTTTAGGAAGTAACGAGATGAGGATAGATACACAGTGTTTAATGATTGAGAAAAGGTACAAGATAAGGATCCAATGGTAAGAGGGCATTTGTAAAGTTGATCAAATGGTGATCATTAATTGTTAAAGTCCTTATTGATCCATAGAGATCAATGGATCACATTGAGTCAAAGTTCCTAGATTACACAAGATGAGGTCAACATGATAGATATTTAACATTTGGATTTAGTGGTATATACATTAAAGATTAGATAAGATTGATGGTGTGATTTTGATCCTGAGCTAAGAGTCCATGAGATTTGAGCATTGTGTTTGAAGGTTAACTATGATCATTGTTATTCAAATATTTGAATTTAACACAAGAAAAATTAGAGCTCCATATTTAGACCATATCTTTTGATAGAAGACAAATTTGCTCATATAGTAAAAATCAAAGAGGTAAAGTAATCCAAGGTGAATATAATTATGTTTATTTGAATATCTAAAAGTGATTACAATAAAAAATATTGCACCTAAAAGTTGACTGTGTGTTTGTGTTTATTCTATAAGTGACCCAAAAAGGATATTTGAGCTTGTATTGATGTTATTTCGATGTCTCATGATGAATTAACTATTCAAAAATGTTTTAGAATCTATGAGGATGATTTGTGTGGATTTTATAGGTGTGATCAATCTATCTTGAGTATGAATAATGCTTATAAAGTTGACTATGTTTTTGGTAAGGTGTTCCTGTGCATAAGGTATGTGTTTGGGTTGTTTGAACATATGTAGAGGTGAGCTAAGTTGATTGAGATCATTTTAGGATGTTGAAGGGGACATAAGATATGGACCCATGTATTTGAAAATGGTCCTATATTATTGTTTTTCTTGAAGGAGTGATAAAGGAGTGAATGATTTAACATGAGACCTATAGAGCTACAAGTGCCTTATTAAAAGTTGTAATTGCTTAAGGGTGACCCATAGATGCTATGGCCAACCTATGGAGATTTTATTTAGCCATGTATTCATATGTTATATGCATTAATGAATAATACATGCCTAATGTATAACCAAAGTAGTGATTATCAAGATTTCTCTATAAATAGTGGAACCAAAGATGTGGGGTTCTAGACTTATATGACTTAGAGAGGAGTGAGTGTTGAAGCAAAGAAGATAAGAGACCAAGTGTGCCCAATGTTTGGGTTAATGATAATAATAGATTAAAAACTAAGAGTATGACTTGTAGGTCATGTTTTTGATGGTAGAATAATGATCTTATAGGTTGAACATGAGAGAAGAGGCCTAGAGTGATCCAAAAGGATGTTTTGGATGTCTTGAATTTGAGTGAAGGATTATTGGTGCCTATGAGAGCTTGGTGGTTGGTTTGAGAGACTGATCAAAGTGTGGATAGTGTGTATGACCTTTTGGTCATGTTTTTGAAGTTATGACAAAGTTGTTTCTATGAAGAATGCATTAAGTGTGTAGAGTTGAAGAGTGGGGATAGTTGGGACATGTAATGTGTCCTAATTGATCTTTGTATGTTGGTTCAAGTATGTAATGCTATTTGATCAATAGGGAGTGTTATTGGTGACAGAGTTGATATTATGAAGGTGAAATGTGATATTTAGTTGTCCATCATTGGGTGTTGTAGACATCAATTCAAAGGTGGAGTTATTTATAGGTGTTGTTGTGGTGGCTCAACATCTAAGGTGGTTGTAGCCTCCTTACAAGGTAAAACTTTCTAAAAGGTCTAGTTATTGTTTTAGCTCAGCTAAATAGGTGTGGTAACATAGTGTAGGATTGTAGTCTCACTAAATAAGGATTATTTTTCCTTGATAAGTTGTACCTAGTCTAAATTGGTTATTATTTTGTAGGACAATAGTCTACTTGTAGGTTCCAGTGGGTTTTATTATCCATGAGGGTTTCCCACGTATATCATGTGTTATGTGATTGATCTTGGATTATTTTTATTGTACATTGTTATGAATGATGTGTATGCTTCATGAATGCTTATGGTAATTGATTAAGGACTTGTAAATATCTAAATTAAAGTTAGAACTAAAGTTGAAATATCTAGGCTCATTGATTCACCCCCCAATGATTGTACCTCTAACACAAAATTCATCCTAACATCATTTCCCCATATTTTTAAAATAGTTAATTAATCCATAGTAGTTAATTATCTATGCATATATATTCCACAAAATTAATTAAAAATATAAAATTTCCTAGTCACCAAACATCTTCAACACTTATCTTAACCAAGTGCTGAGTCATCTAACCATCCCCTTAACTTCTCTATCCAATTATTGAGTTCTCATTGAGCCTTTTAACCAATTTGGTGAGCCATCCAACTACTTTGATTAAGTCATGAGAAAATTTCAACTACCACCTAACTTTACCCTTATTTCTCAAACACATGAGGAATTGGTCTCTTTCACTTGGATGAGGACTCAAATCTGACTCTCCAAAATTAACATAATCAAATAAATAAAGATTTATCCTAGCTGCCCATTTTTTCACTTGAAAATATAAATTAAAGTGTCAACCTCCATTTTGGATGTTTATCATCAAGCTATCAAAGCACTATCAAAATAATCTCGTGCATTCATAAAAATTCAATAAATTACATTCATATGCTATTGAATTTCCTTTTGCCTTGGAGAATTAATTAGGCATCCACATATCATATTTCAAGAGAAAATCAAAGTTTATCAATATAGAAGTTGATTTAATTTATTGGTAAGATGGTGCATTATAAGTATGTTTGATTTGTTTATTTTGATTGAATAACTCTAACTAAGGTTTTAGTTTAGTCTTTAGAATAGCAAGTTAATTATTTATTTGATTTCCTAGCTTGCATAGGTTATAAAATTATATCTATCACATTATAGCATGCCTGGTGGGACATTTCCCCAAATATTCTTAATCTTGTATACCTTTTTCCAAGTTCTTGAGTTATTTTAACATTATGTTAAGGTACATAGATATTTAATCTTGGTCTAGAAGGTTGTTTTTCATGTTTCAGGTGCCATTTTTGGATTTTTATGAGTTGTATGCTTTTTATAAAATTACTATTTCATTATGTAGAATGGTAGTGTTGTGTGTAAAACTTCAATAATTTTGCACAAAATTTAGTAGTTTTGTGTTGTATATTTATGGTTTCATTTCTAGCTAATTTTTAGAATTTTATGTTTGGTTTTATCTTGTTGTTTTAGTCCTTTTGCTTTGCCAACTTTGCTAATATTATGTTTTTTGATCTATCCTTCTATTTTATAATTTTTGTCATTTTATAGAACAATTGTTTTGTAGCTCAAAATTCATCATTACAAACTTCAGTGGTTTTGTTATATATTTTGATGATTTTTTTTTTTTTTTGAGAAATAATATTTTCATTTACAATTCATTTCTAACTTTATTTCTAATGTATCTTGCTAGTTTTCTAACTTTCCTGCTTTACCATCTTTCTAATAATCTAATTCATTTTATCTTCCCATTTTTGTTTCATATTATCTCTATTTTTTTTTTTTTTTAGAAAAATGGTTTTGTAGTATAAAACAATGAATTTGTAGAAAACTTTAGTAGTTTTTTACAAAATTCAGCAATTTTGTAGCAAACTTTGGTAGTTTTGTAAGGCAGTCATTTTTTATTTTCTGTAGCTTTTTGTATCTATTTTTAACTATTTTATGTTTTTATTATTTTTTAAGTAGGGAATTCATGATTATGTAATAATGGTTTTGTTCCAAATAGTTGATTTTTTTGATTTAATCTTTATTTTTGCTTTCATTTTTGGTTAACTTGTAGGTTTTCAAATTGATAAACTATGTACATATAAACTGTCAATGATATTCTATAGGACCACAAGCCAAAGACTTAAAAATATAAACTAAAAATTAATTTTATTTTTATAATTAACTAATTAAATGTTAATTGATTAGTTTCATTTCTTGAAAATTATTATGTGTATTACAAGACATTGTTATGCTCTTTCTTTTCATCACATTGGTGATAATACTTGGAAATCAAAAGCAATTTTTGCAATTTTGTGTTACTTGAGCTATTCTTGCATATGATATTTCCTCATGTCACATTGGTGATGATCCTTATAAATTAGAAATGAAATGTCATTTTTAAAAATTTTTAGGGGCTCCATTAACCATGGATTTTACGACCATGTAGTAGGCCAAACCTTGAGTACTAATGGGGTATATAAATTAAGGATCAATCATTTCAATTTCCTAATTGGTTATGTTTTTTAATCATACTTTGATGTGAGGGAGTTTCATCCTCTAATACTCAAGGTTTCAATAACTACCTCAAATTTTTATTTTCTGACAACACTCTACTGTTCCTATAGATGGAGTGGGCACATAAGGACTAGATCCTTTTGTGTAGTCCATTATTCAACTTCTTCCATGGTCTTTGGACTCATTATACAAAAATTATATATATGACATCCCATAGTTCATTTTTTTAAAATTGTAAGCCTTAAGAATCCATTCAGTCATTTAATTTGTGGTGCACCTAAGAGGAATGTATCACCTAGGGAAGTTATTTTCTATGCACCCTTGAAACCATGTTTAATGGGCTATAGGTATGGAACTACCTCCATAGTCATTTCTTTGAAATATTGGGTCATCACTAATCAATGGGAAAAAGAGTATAATTGCTTACCTAGATTTTATCCTTTTATGTAATTTACATGCTTTTTAAATCTATTTAGATCTTGTGTGTTATCCTTAATTTTATCTCCTTATGGAAAACCTATAGTTGAATTATTTTTGTTTTTTGAAAACTAAAGTTTGTATTTTAAAGTAAAATTAAGTCCTTAATTTTCCAAGTAAAAACTTAATCAAGAGAACTTTATACAAAGAAATCCAAGACCAAGTAACTCAAAAATATTATAAGACAATTAAATTTCTAGTTTGGAGTCATATACCTTTTGAGTCAATCAAAACATTTACAATGTATCTAATCACTAGGCTTCAATCCTATTTAAATAATCCTGGTATAATACAAATAGAGAATAACCCTTTGGAAATGATTTTTTCCATTTTAGGATTAAAGAACAACATGATGAAGTCATGCTAATGATAATAAACCTTATCAAGATGAATTAAGACATGATATTAATATTCCTAAAGATCCACCATCCTAAGTTATTGATTACCTCCTAGAAAATAAGAATGAAGTCTTATTACACCTCTTAGGGATAGTGGCTAGGTTTCCACCTGATTTTGATCCCAAATACTTATCTTTCTTAATCTCTAGGAAAGATATAACACCTAATACACATGATAAAGGAATGCATAATTCCTCCTTAGGAAAGAACAAGGCCATTATAAGATCATCCAATGAAAATTTTGAAAATGTTTTCAATACCCATGTGGATAAGAGAAAGTAGTTCTATATGACACATCCCAACAAATACATGTATTTACCTTTGTAGGACATGTCAAAATATTAACTAAAGTACTAGTTGATATTCAATCCAACTTATCAAACAATCCTAAAATCACCAAATCTAACAATCCAAATAAAATTAAAAATCAAAATCAAAATCAATGTCAAAATCCTAATCAAAATTAAATTAAAATAAAAATTAAATTCAAAACCAATCATCATATTTACCACTCAAATACATAGCATTTTTTTAAGAATGGAAAAACATGAAGGATAAAATACAAGGATTGCAAGATGGAAGTTATTCCCTAAAAAAATCAAGTTTGAAGAATTGTGTCCTTATCCATTTGACATAAATGTGATGAAATTACCTTTTCCTATTCATTTTGAACCTTAAAAATTTGATACATATAAGGGGAAGGGATATCCTATTGAACACCCTAAAATATTTTTACATGGCATGTCAAGAGGTCACTTATAGTGAAAACTATCTCCTTAGATTTTTTCCATGTATCTTAGGAGGTCAAGCCTTAAAATATTTCTTATGTATAACTAAGGGGTTAATACCTACTTTCGTATATATTTTTAAGAGGTTTAATTTTTTCTTATAATGTTGAACACAAATTGACTATGCTAGACTTATTCAACACCAAACAATGCAATGGGGAGAGATTCTCATCTTTATTAAAAATATGGCATGCACTAATAAGTTAGTTTACATGTTCACTTCCTAGAAAACAAATTCTGACAATCTTCATATAAAATCATAATCCTACAATGGCCTTTCAATTTCAACTAATGAGGAATCATCAACATTATCAAACTACATCCATCTTGATGATCTACCTTCCACATCTATTAACCAATCATCTACATATAAAATTCAACCATCCATGTGTGATTCCACAACTCCACCATTAAATTTTACTATTGTGGATAAAGGAATGGGAGAGTATCAAATCCATGATGATATCTAAGAAAAATCAATATGTCTCTCAATAACCATGGTAGGACCCATCATAGGAAGTAAGCAAAAGTAGTCTAACAACTTGGCAAGACATTTTTTGAAAAAGTAAAATTCATTTATAAAGAATAGATCAAAGAATCCAATCCTTCTTCATTCTATAATTAATAATTTCTCACATGTTTCCAAAATATCCATATCCCAAACCAAGTTATTATGTGTAACATTATGAATTATAAAGACACAAGACTTAGTTTTCATGAACAAAGGATTGTAGAACCTATAATATATGAAACAAATAACTATTCTTGAGGTATTATATTTAAACCACCTAATGTGAGCCTATATGATTACAATAGTGATTCTTATACAACATCTGAGGAGTCCTCTTTTGATATTTAAACAATTTTCATCTATAGTTATTATGAAGATCTAACAACCATAAACCCCTTCCATGACACAATCATTTTAACCCTTATGCTTATATATGTAAAAATTATAACTTGGGACCAAAAAAATCCACCCTCACTTGACCATTTTAAAAATGATGAAGCAATTTATGAATTCATGAGAATTAAGGATCACATTCTAGCAGTAGATCATAAGAAAGGTTCCTCAATCCACTTAGACAATTCAACATATTTTGGGGAACATATTATATTAGTATAAATTTGAAATTGACAATCAAATGAAAATGATACAAAATAACATGCCAAGTGACTAAAAACCAATCCCAAACCTAATCTATACACCTGATTGGGTAAGGAAGACAAAATGAATGCAATTTAGCAATTGAAACACAATAGATATACCTAAATTCATGCAAGAATTTTACCTACAAAACAAGGATGTGCCCAAAATTTTACAAGATGATTGCACTTGATATGTTGTATTTAAATTAGAAGAATCTCAAGACTTAATAATGGCAACAATGAAGCATGCAATTTTCAATCATTCATTAGTTGGATTTTCATGGAGGATGGTTGGTTTATATAGAGGGTGGTGAGAAGAATGAAGGGTTGTATTTGAATATTTTGGGTGGAAATATTAAGGGTGGATAAATATTATAAGAATTAAAAATACCTAGGAGAGATAATTCATTTAATAAGCAAAGGAATTAAAATTTCCTTGAAAAATGCTAGAAGAGGCGGTGTGGGGCTCTAAGTGTATTAGGAGATTATATGTCCCATTAGGATTAATTAAACATAGTTAAAGGGTGATTGGAGGAGGGTTTTGTAGGATGGGTAAGTGAATTTGGAATTAAAAATTCTCAAAATAGTGTAATGGAGTGTTATTAAGTTAATAAGGGTGAAATAAGGGGATTGATGATTGATTGACATGTATGAAGTGTAAGGTTAGTATTGTAAATGGGGATGTAAGGGATATTAAATTTTTAGCTATGGAGGATTAATAATATAATATATTAATTAATGGATTATTATATGGAATGATCACAATGTTAGGTGATGTTAGATGTAATAATGGAGTGAGCAAAATTAGGTGTATACATTTTGTCTCTCTTTGAAAGGGCATTGAGACTTGAAGAAGAGTAATGGTCTTTCAAAAAAGAAAGATGATCATGGAAATTAGTAAGTTAGAGGATGGATGGTGACACCTTAAGGGGACATGTGGAGAATAATGAGATGAATGTCCACTCAAAAGTAAATAAGGGGTGGGATGTGTGAATGGGCACAAAAAGGAGGGGATGTGATACAATAATAGGATGATAGATAAAGTTGACCATAACAATGAGTCACCAATATAATATTGGTGTAGGATATTTTCCACCATGTGGTTTTACCTACATGATCTAGTTAGTTTACTTAGGTTTCACTTAGGTGTTTAATAAAGGTCATTGGGAAATATAATCCCACATTCATGAAGATGTGAGGACATGTCTATCTTTCACCTATATATGTACCTTTCCTAAAGCTATTTGTCTAATTAATCTAGAACCAATAAGGAATGTTATTATATTTGAATGATTTTACACATTATGAATTTTATTTCTCTCATGTGTTCATGATTTCACTACTCCATACAATCTTGCCTTTATGCATTCAATACTATCTGATTATTGATCCTCAACTGTGGCCCGCTCTGACATGGTATCAGAGCAGTGCTAGTAGATGAATGCCATCAATTATATTATGATATCACTTTAATTTTAGCTCCTTCTTGGTGTTCTTAATTTATTTTAGTTTTCAAGGGTTTGGTGGAGTTTCTAGAAAATCCATGCATATTTATACAGTCAGGGTCTCTAAATAGAAAATAGACAACATTGTTGGATGTAGAAGGTATCAAAACCCTAGGATCAGTTGTAAACACAACCTAGTTTTGTGATAGTCATTTTTTATCATTTTGGAGGGTTTGAAGTCATTTCTTAAGATTTATGCATATACATATCACATGGTGGTAGAATAATAAAAGTTATCTAGGTTTTTTCAAAAACTTATTGGGTTTTTGCTACTTTTGGAGGAAGTTATGCCAATTTTTCTAGATATGAAGTTTTGTGTGCATGTTTTACATTTTTTATGGATTATACAACCTTTGTTTTGTAGTTGTTTTACTTGATATTTATTCACATGACTTTTAAATCATTCCCTATTTGACTGTACCTATATTTGACTTGTTTGACTATACCAACATCTGACTTACTTGATTGGTTATACCTATAATTATACCCATGGTTAGTTATACATGTGACATGACATTATACCTACTATTTTTTTGGCATGATCTACTGGTTTAGTACACTTGTATGACTAAACCTATGAAATTTTGGTGCATCTATGGATTATACCTATGGGTGACCCAAATTTGATAGTAACTATCCTTGGCAGTGGTGACCTAGATATTTACTTATACTTTACAACTTTTGAGAGCATGTCAAATTAAAATCAATAAGGAACAACACTATTCATGTGCATTAGAGTCATTTTGGGGTGACATCACCCACTTAACATTTAGATAAATTAAGAGGGGGAACACTCATCCTACCCCTTAACCCTTGGTCATAACTAACCTAAGGGTGATTAAATTTTTAATGAAAAGTTGAGTCAAATATTTTTCAAGCCTGAAATATTAATTTTGCAAGGTGAAGTTTTTTTAAGATTTCAAACTCACATAATTTTTAGCCCATAGTTATTTTTTAGGTGTATTTTTTTTGAAAATGCGAGTTTTTTCAAGCTCCACACATTTATTCTATTCTAGAGCCTTGTAAAATTGATCTTATATAGTTTCATGGGGGTTACATCTATTATTATATTTTGTATACGTGTGTTACTTGTATAGATGTGTTGATTACATACACACTTAAATGTGTTGATTGTGTAAGCACTCAAATATAAAGTTCTAACCTATAAAATATTAGAGGAATTTGATGACTATTACACATATTGATCATTTGGATGCATTTTTAGCTGAGTTTTATGACCATCACATTGAGCATGCATGGTTACTTGTGGTCATGTAACTCAACTTGAGAGATATCAAATGAGGATAGTTGATTCTACTCCAGTGGTTCTTCTTGGAAAGACCAATTATGATTCTTGGTGTGTGTATATGGAATACTTTATCACAAAAATACCATATTCCATTCCCATATGGATAGATTCCTACTCCCACTAATCCTATTCAATATAATAAGTGTGCTAAATCATGTGATAAGGTTCTTGGTTATTTATTATTACATGTTTTTGTAGACACCTAAAAATGGCCACAATTGGGTTATACTTAGACTTTAGACCGATTCTTATCAACCATTGCAAATTAAGCCTAAGAACCACCAAACACCCCAAATTTTCTTGTGCATCATGTGTCAAAGCTTAGAATCATGTTGAGACATCCCTAATTGGAGTATACCACAACCATAACCTCTCACAAATTTATCCCTAATCATGTTGTGGCATCACAATAGTCAATTTAGCCTATGGACCTATTAAGTGGGGCACATGAACAAATATTAAATCTTGAAAGAGCTAAATGGATAATCAAAATTAATTAACAAGCTAAACTAAATTAAATGCCTAATTGAATTACCCATGTGTAATTAATGAAATAGATAAAAAAGGAAATTCAAAAATATAAATATCCTAACCTTTCATCATGACCTTTGTGAGTTGTCAAGATCTTTGGAAATATCCTAAAATATCTCATTTTGGGGAACCATTCTTATTCATTGCAAATCATAATTACTTGACAACTATTAACCATACTAGGGTTACATTTAACTCACCTAGGTTAAGTTTGAACCCATTTCATGTTAAAACTCCACCTTGACTCACCTTGGGTTGGGGTTAATTCCCAAGCCTATAAATATAATGCCTTTTCTATGAATTTTAAGCCATTTTAGTGGTGTTAGAGATCTAGATTGCACCCTTGATAGAAATAGAAGTGTTCAAGTCCTACTTCCAAATCTAGCTCAACATGTGACTGACCCCAGGCTATGGGTATCCTATAATGGGGCTATAAATCTAGGATTTTTAATGAGTTTATCTCCTCTAATGCATAATTTTATCTCATTCCCATTACTAAAACCTACTAATGACAGAGAGAGAGAGAGAGAGAGAGAGAGAGAGAGAGAGAGAGAGAGAGAGAGAGAGAGAGAGAGAGAGAGAGAGAGAGAGAGAGAGAGAGAGAGAGAGAGAGAGAGAGAGAGAGAGAGAGAGAGAGAGAGAGAGAGAGAGAACATGAAAGGGAAACCTAAGCTAACATCGATGATGCACCTAAATTATGGGTTGATCCATCCTACTTGACTCTTAAACACTAATGAAAAAATCACAAGAATAGATCTAGGATTATAAATATATGTCATACATCACTTTTTCATTAAGAGGTTCACCAAATGATCTAACTTGAGGGAATTTATAGAGAGTTATAGAGCAAGACACTTACCAGTCACAATATCTACATGAAGGCTTCAATCAAGAGATGTAGAACGCTAAACTTGACCTGCTTAACAAGATGAATTAGTAACTAGGTGAGATCAAATTTTGATAAGGGAGAAACCTCTACCACATATGCAAATCTATCATGTACACACTATAATAGAAAAATGAAATTAAAATAGTATTGTACATATCTCAAGATGTTACAAGCTCCATCTTGGTAGAGTTTAGTCATGCCCAAGATAGGGAACTGAGAAAATACATAGAGGATCCATTTTTTGGCTCAAAATACTCTATCTATAGTAGAAGAGATATAAATATGGGAACAATGCCTTGAAGAGTGAAGGAAAGTCCTTGAGATCAAGAAGTGAGGTGGAAACACTTGATTTCTTTCTATTTGTGTGCCTTGATCAATAAACAAATATCCTATTATCTCAATAATCATCAAGCTCTTATTATTATCTAAGAGATCCCAATAGAAGACAAGGGATTGTTATGCATAGTGATAAAATCTATTTGAATGGAAATAATGCCCTTAACTACTTCTCCAACTACTAGCTTGCCACTTTGGGACCCTAAGTCCACTTGACATGTTCATGAGGATCAAATCCTAATATTGGCAATCATGCCATGCCTTGAGTGGTGGAGTACCTACTTTGTCAATGATGGAGACACATCAAAAGATGGGAACATTTACATTAAACATATATCTACTCTATTTTTCATACTTAGATTTGATGTTTGTGCAACTATTTGGATCACAAATTTTGTGGGCTATTTCCTTCAAACCCTTTGTCGGGCATTTTGTTTCGGGCACCTTCCTTGAAAAAGACCCTTCAAAACCCTTGAAATGGAAAATTTTCTTGAGAAATAACTCTTTTATAAAATTTTATAGGGCACTTCATCGAGAGAACAACCCTCCAGATTTTATCTACAACACTTTTTGAAAGAAATGGTCCTTGGGAATTTTGAAAATACCCTTCAAAATTTCTATTTGGTTTAATTTCCCAAGAAAAGACCCTTTAGGAAAAGTGTTTTGGCCACTTTGATTGACAAAATATCCTTCAATATTTTTGTATCAGACCACTTTCCTATAGAATGACCCTTTGAGAAAATTGTTTGGATAATTTTCCTGAAAGAAATGACTCTTAGGATTTTTTGATGTAGACAATTTATCTGAAAGAAATAGGTCTTCAAGGAAATTATTGCAAAATAATTTTCTTAAAGGAAATCTCTCTTCATATTTTCCTTCAGACATTTTGTCTGAAAGAATTCATACCTTCAAAAACTTTGTCAAACATTTTATCCAAAAGAATAATGCCTTCAAGAAAATTATGCAAAAAAATTTCTTGAAATGAATTTGACACTTAGCTTGAAAAATACCCTTCAAGATTTTTGTTTAGTCTAAATTTTCAAAGAATGATCCTTCAAAATAAATGTTTTGGACCAATTTATTCAAAAGGATACCCTTCAGAACTTCTATCTAGGACTTTACTCAAAGAAATGACCCTTCAAGAGTTTGGTTTCAGATAAAATGCTCAAAATAATTCTTGATACTTAGTTAAATAAAGTGAAATAATCCTCTTGAAATAATTCCAACACTTGTACTTTTGTTGCAGGTTTTGGGTGGAATAATTTCTCCAAGGAAATTTTGAATGCTCTAACACTTGGCCACAAGTTGAAATATTTGGCTAAGTGTAAACTTAGATTTTTCCTAGACCTGCTCTTATAACTATTTAACACCATGAAAACCTGCTTGGATCCATCCACTTGCAATGTTGGCCCTACTTCTAAGCCACCTAATACTCATGGGTAAAAGCTTGGTATGTAGGCCACAATTGGCTAACATCTTTGGCAACTTATATGGGTTACATGCCTGTTTATGTAAAGAACACAAACCATGTGCCTAGTACAGTCCATTGAGCATGGAGTCTCTATTTGGGTCAAATACATTAACCTGGTGCCAATCCTACCCTAAATTCTCTTGAAACAAAACAAGGACAAAAAGGAGAACAAAACATGATAGAATGCCCAAATCACTTATAAAAAGGAAACTAACCTATTGAACACAATAGGGACTGTTGGTCCCCAAAAGTGTCACTCATTTTTGGAACAACTTATGAGCTATCTTGGTCCTACAAGACCAAAATTTCTCTCTTACCTTCTCAAAATTTGTTCTAAGCTTTCAAATTCCTCTTTTTCAAGTTTTTTTAGTAAAGGGATTAGCAGGTTCAACAAGTTCAGAGGCTTCTGCAAGCGAGTTCAATCAAAAGAACTAGTTTCCAATACTTGGCCATCTTCAGGATTGGGTTAGCACCTTGGTTCAATAAAAAATGTCCATCAACAAGCATCTAAGCAAGGATTGAACCATTGAACCATTAAACCATTGAACCTTGAACCATTTTGGTTTGATGGGTTTAGTGGGTTCAGAGGTTCAACATCATCTGCAAGAGCTAGCCACGCTTTGTAAGAGGTTCAAAGTTTAACCATTTCAAAGGTTCCATGGCTCCGAGCACTTAACTAGTTTCAAAGGCTTAAACCATTGAACCTTGAACCATTTTGGTTCATCGATTCAATGAGCTCAATGACCAATTGGTTCAATGTGCTTGGTTCAAATGGAACAAAAGAGATAGAATGAACAGATGAACCAATGAACTGATTGAACCTTGAATCAAAAAAGTTCAAAGTTCAATGGTTCATGGGTTTAAAGGTTCAAAGGTAGCCTCTATCAAAGAGAGAAGCAAAAAATAGGTGGGTCAATGGATGGTTCAACCAAGGAGTGGGAAAGTAGTTGAACTAGGGAGTGATGGAACAAAAGAGATAGAATGAACTGATGAACCAATGAACCAATGTACTTACAGTGGGTTTAAAGGTTTAAGGTTCAACATGGTTCAAGTGGCTAGCGACCATTGACAACCCTATAGATGTCAAATTTAAAGTAAGGGAATATCTGTTGAAATTCAAATAAAGCGCATAACTCAAAGGAAGAACCAAGTGACTGACCAAAAATATATAATTCCTTTGGGTTTGTTCAAAGGCCGATAGAGAACATTTACTTCAAGCTTTTTATCTGAAGGAAATTATTAAGAGAAAGAGCCATTATAATTATTTCAAAAGTATTTTCTATGGAAAAATGACTAAGGTAGATCCTGAAGGAATTCCTTTGGACTTTTGTCCAAAGGAAAAGCTTGACTGAAGAGAAAGGCCCGCAAAAGAATGCCCAATGGGAAAAGACAAAGTGCAGCGGAAGCCACCACGTGTCATCTTCTACAAGACCCCCAAAGGTTTCTAAAGCTTCTATAAGTTAAGTAGAATACATCACATGTCCTATTATGACTCAGCAAAATGTGACAAGTGTTTGAATATGTGTTCCCCTTTTGGAGTTGCTCGGGCAAAACGTGTCGTGGACCCCAATTTTGTAAGTTTCTAATGAGTTTCATAATAGTGGAACTTACCACTTGTCAAAGACACATAAAGGATCCCCTAAAGACTTAGGAAAGAAGGGATATAAAGAGCAAAGAAGCACTTAAGTAGTGAAGAGAGGAGTGAGACCAAAAGATTAAAAATATCTTCAAAAGAGTTATTTCCAGTAGGTAAAATAGTGGATCGAGTAGACTTTTGAGTACACCAAACCAAGGACATGGCCTATTTTCTTCCATGAAGTAAAGACAAAAATTAAAAGGACAAGATGGTCCATATTAAGGAGGAGACATATCAGATGAAGTGACACGCTATAGTTATGGTAGTGCACTATTCTTAGCATGGTCTCTCTAGACAAAACTAGAGACGCATTGAAGATGTTAATTGCAGCATGGGCTATCCCATGGAAAAAGGCACTAATCCTTAGGTAGTTGCTATAAGTTTGGATTTTCTCTTATTTGTAAAGGAGATCTTCCCCTTACCAAATGTGAAACTCTACCCAAATTGAAAGGCATTACTAAGACTTTGAGCTCAGATTGTAGTTCATATTTCTTTGATTGAATGAGAAAGCAAGTTACTTATAGACTTTGTGCTTTGATAGCCTATGCTACTTTAGGAGATTTTTCTTATGTCTGTCTTCTGAAAGCATTCTTGTTTATTTGATTTAACAAGCAAAACTAGTGGAGGCGATAAGGAAGGTGTCCTAAAGCCAACTACTTTTAGACTTTGCACTGTCATAGTTGTCTTTAGTGTGTGTTTTTCTTTTTCATTTCTGTGTAAAGGACTTTGGGATGACTTTGTACCCCCATTGTTATTTGTATATTACTCTTTGGGAAATTGAGGTGGAAACTTTGCATTTTATTTCATCTTGCTGTTACTGTGCCCTTTTGTTACTAGTTTCTTATCTTACCTGAAAGAACTTTTGCTGTTTCCTGCAAGAACACTTTTGAAAGAAGAGAAGTGCCTTCAGTGTTTCCACCAAGATTTTCTCCTCTATTTTTTAGCATCATCTCTAAAATAAGAGAGATGGATGGTTTATCCCACCCTTGTGTCTTACTTTCAGCTTATTTATATAGTATATAGCCTCTACATATTTAATAGGTAACCTCCACTTGTGATGCAGTAAACTTGCACATTTGGATGACCAATCTCACTATGCTATGGTGATAGGAACTATTTTGAATGCCAGTTAGCTAGTCAAAAAAAAATTCACCCAATAGTTTTTGGCAACTCCGCTGGGGACATAGTAATTTTGTGCAATTTGAAACCTCAAGTTTTAGATTGAAACATCACCTGTGTCTTACCCATAATCATTATAACCCTTATCCATTATAGATTCTGGTGACTCCCATCTAGGTCTTACCCAGTATCATTATAGCCTTACCATCTTCCTCCACTTCTATTATTTTATCTATTCTACAAAACTAGAGCTGATGGGAAAGAGTGCGCAGTTTGAAGCCTCAAGCCTCAAGCTGAAGTAGGGCTAGTTCTTTTATATTTTTGTTCTATAATCTGGCCACTCCACCTAGATTTATTATCCCTATTTTTCATAATTAAATCATGGCAGTTCAAGGCCCTTGGGGTAACTCTTTTGGCCCATTCAACTTGACTCCACCTCTGAATGAACTCCCACGTAGTTTAAGAAAGAATTTCCCCAAATTCTTTAGTGATGGGATGGTTCACCCTGATGAACACATTACAGCCTTTAACATAGCCTATGGTGTGATAGGGGTGGAATTCGAAGATGTGGTAGTTAGGATTTTTGTGGAGACACTACAAGGTGTTATTGCAGATAGGTTCTACCATCTACAAGCTAGATTAGTGACTGACTGGGATACTCTTAAAGCCAAGTTTGAACCCAGGTTCAAGCCTACAGAGGATGCACATGCTTTGCTAGCCTAGATCACTTAGATGACGAAGGAATCTCATGAGCCTATGATGGATTTTATTACTAGGTTCAACAACCTAAGGCATAGGATTCTCATGGTCACCTAGTTGACACCTCAGAATCTCAAATGCTTCTTCATCAACTCACAGTTGCTTGAAGTGAGTTTTTTGCTGAGACAAGCTAGACACATAGACCTTGAGGCTACTTAAGACTTGGATATTGAGCTAAAAGATGACCTTATCTTGGCAAGAAAGATAAGGAGAGATCTTAACAGAGGTATATCCTCTTCATCTTCTTAGTATCCACCTTCAGCCACCACTGATCAAATGGTGCAAAAGCTGTCAAATGAACTGCTAGCCTTGAAAAGGCAAATGGCCCAAAGTATGTCTACTCCTCCTAATCGAGATATGCCAAGGAGGACATTCCCCAATTAGCCATATCAAGGCAACACTACTAGAAGTCAAGGGCATCCAAATCATCTTCCTCCCCCATAGAGGAACCTTTCCCTTGAAACATCTTCAACCAACTCAGTAGTTGGATATCTAGAAACAAAACATGTTTCCTATTTCCAACATGAGTTTGAGCAAGAAAATGACACTGATCTCTTTAGAGAGGATCTAGAAGAATTAGCTGGTGAATCCCATATTGGTTTCTTGAATTTCCAGGATGAACCTAGAAGTGAAGGTGAAGCAGTCGAAGGATCATACACAATATTCACCAGGTCTGAGAATCAGTCAACCTAGTAGGCTGACAAAGAGAAGATAGAGGAGCAACTCCAACCAACAATTTCAATTGTTGAGAAGAGAACCCCTCTTCCTTTCCAGTTAAAGGACCCAGTGATTGTCAAAGAAGTAAGTACATTGAACATCTTTGCACCTTCTACTTCAAATTTGCAGATCAGTCTTCCCCCTCCCCAAAACCAAAAGGATGAACTCCCATCCTCTCTTCTAAGTCCATCTCAGTCATTTGACATGATTGATCATGTCAAGAAATCCAAATTCAAATGACTGAGTTTGAATCCCTGCAATCCAATCCTTAGCAGTTAAACATTGGTGAAGAGCTAGGTGTGGACCTATTCGAGGCAAAGATTGTGGTCATCCAAATGTCAGCCCCTACTACTCAAATTCTATTTGAGCCTTTAGGTAGGGGTAATTATTCCTTGACCATAGAGGATGCTCATGTCTTAGCTGATCAAAGTCCTATGGCTGACAATCTTGGATTTGATCCAAATCAAGCATTAGAAGAATTAGTAGGGTGCAGTATAAATTAAGAAGGATATTCCATCTCTAATGAAGAGAAATCTAATAGAATATCAGCTTCTGATGATGCTTGGATCCTATAATATGATGGTAGAAATTATTCCACTCATGCTAGATGCAGATCTCTATTGCTCAAATTGAAAACTACTCAGGATGAAGAGATCAAACTCCTTCACACCAAAGGGGATGTTGAGCTGATGGTTTGTTAGGGGTTTGATGCTGACAATCAAAGCATGTGCTAGACTAAACCAGTAGAACATCAAGTTATGATGGTGGACCATATTACTATATTTTGAAGTTAGCAAAAGGAACTCTTTGCCAAGAGAGCAAGGAGTTATAGTTTTTAGTTTGAAGACCACGTCCTACCATGGGGAAAGAAGAAGAAAGAGCCAAGAGGAAGACATAGAACATTGGTTTCCTAGTGGAGAGTTCCATTTGCCTATCACCATTTCTCAAGACAAAATAGTTTCCTACTAGTTTATCAAGATGGCACACCATTTTCACTGTCTCGTAGTGGGTAGCATCTGAAGTGCTTTAAATCTTGAGGCATCAGATAAGATCATCTGTACATATGTATATCTATATAGTCTTTAGTTCTATTTTGTTATTTTCATTTTCATTTTTGGAGCCTTTATTTTTGGGTAGCATGACTCCATAGCCCAATGGCACACTTCAAGGCACTAGAGATTCTGGTTTCTACTCCCCTCAGCTGTGTTTCAAGTTTTCCCCTGAAGGAAGTTCCCCAACTGGAGCTAGCTATTGGTCCCCAAAAATGTCACTCATTTTTTGAACAACATATGAGCTATCTTGGTCCTATAAGACCAAAATTTATCTCTTCCCTTCTCAATTTTTTTTGAGCTTTCAAATTCCTCTTTTTTCAAGCTTTTTTAGTAAAGGGATTAACAGGTTCAATAGGTTTAGAGGCTTCTGCAGGCAAGTTCAATCAAAAGAACTAGTTTCCAATACTTGGCCGTCTTCAAGATTGGGTTGGCACCTTTGTTCAATAAAAAAATGTCCATCGGCAAGCATCTAAGCAAGGATTGAACCATTGAACCTTGAACCATTTTGGTTTGATGGGTTCAGTGGGTTCAGATGGTCAACATCATCTACAAGAGCTAGCCGTGCTTTGTAAGAGGTTTAAAGTTTAACCATTTTAAAGGCTCCATGGCTTTGATCACTTAACTATTTTCAAAGGCTTGAACAATTGAACCTTGAACCATTTTGGTTCATCGGTTCAATGGATTCAATGACCAATTGGTTCAATGTGCTTGGTTCAAATGGAACAAAAGAGATAGAATGAATAGATGAACCAATGAATTGATTAAACCTTAAATCAAAAGAGTTCAAATTTTAATGGTTCATGGGTTCAAAGGTTCAAAGGCAGCCTCTATCAAAGAGAGAAGAAACAAATAAATGGTTTAATAGATGGTTCAACCAAGGAGTAGGAAAGTGATTGAACCAGGGAGCGATGGAACAAAAGAGATAGAATGAACTAATGAACCAATGAACTAATGTACTTTCAGCGGGTTCAAAGGTTTAAGGTTCAAAATGGTTTAAGCGGCTATCGACCATTGATAGCCCCATGGATGTCAAATTTAAAGTAAGGTAATATCTATTGAAATTCAAATAAAGTGTAGAACTCAAAGGAAGAACCAAGTAATTGATTGAAAAGATATAATTCCTTCGGGTTTGCTCAAAGGCTGATAGAGAACATTTCCTTTAGAATTTTTGTCTGAAGGAAATTATTAAGAGAAAGAGCCATTATAATTCTTTCAAAATTATTTTCTGTGGGAAAATGACTAAGGTAAAGGCCAAAGGAATTCCTTCAAACTTTTGTTTGAAGGAAAAGCCTGACTGAAGAGAAAGGCCCATGAAAAAAATGCCCAATGGGAAAAGACAAAGTACAGTGGAAGCTACCACATGTCTATTATAAAGCAGAGCAGAAGCTACCACATGTCATCTTCTATAGGACCCCCAAAGGTTTCTAAATCTTCTATAAGTTAAGTGGAATATGTCACATGTGCTGTTATGACTTAGTGGAACGTGACAAGTGTTTGCATCCATGTTCCCCTTTTGGAGTTGCTCAGGCAAAATGTGTCATGGACCCCATTTTCCATAAGTTTCTAATGAGTTTCATAATAGCGGAACTTGCCACTTGTTAAAGACACAGAAAGGACCCCCCAAAGACTTAGGCAAGAAGGGCTATAAAGAGCAAAGAAGTGCTTAAGTAGTGAAGAGAGGAGTGAGACCAAAGGATCAGAAATATCTTTGAAAGAGTTATTTGCAGTAGGTGAAACAGTGGATCAAATAGACTTCTGAGTGCACCAAACCAAGGATGCAACCTATTTTCTTCCATGAAGTAAAAACAAATATGCAAAGGACAAGATGGTCCATATTAATGAGGAGACATATTAGATGAAGGGACATGCCATAGTTATGGCAATGCACTATTCTTAGCATGGTCTCTCTAGACAAAACTGGAGACGCATTGAACATGTTGACTGTAGCATGGGCTGTCCCATGAAAAAAGGCACCAATCCTTAGGTAGTTGCTATAAGTTTGGATTTTCTCTTATTTGTAAAGGAGATCTTCCCCTTACCAAAACTGAAACTCTACCCAAATTGAAAGGCATTATTGAGACTTTGAGCTTAGATTGTAGTTCATATTTCTTTGATTGAATGAGAAAGCAAGTTACTTACAGACTTTGTGTTGTGATAGCTTGTGCTACTTTAGGAGATTGTTCTTATGTCTATCTTCTGAAAGCATTCTTGTTTATTTGATTTAACAAGCAAAACTAGTGGAGGTGATAAGGAAGGTGTCCTGAAGCTAACTACTTTCAGACTTTGCACTGTCATAGTTGTCTTTAGTGTGTGTTTTTCTTTTCTATTTCTATGTAAAGGACCTTGGGATGACTTTGTGCCCCCATTGTTCTTTATATCTCACTCTTTGGGTAGTTGAGGTGGAAACTTTGAATTCTATTTCATCCTACTATTATTGTGCCCTTTTGTTACTGGTTTCTTATCTTACCTGAAAGAACTCTTGCTATTTCCTATAAGAACACTTCTGAAAGAAGAGAAGTGCCTTCAGTGTTTCCATTAGGATTTTCTCCTCTATTTTTTAACATCATCTCTGAAAAAAGAGAGATGGATGGTTTATCCCACCCATGTGTCATACTTTTAGCCTATTTATATAGTATATAGCCTCCACATATTTAATAGGGAACCTCCCCTTGATGAGAGGAGAGATTTATCCCCTTGTGATGTATTAAACCAGCACATCTAGGTGACCAATCTCCCTATGCTATAGTGATAGGAACTATTTTGAATGCCAGTTCGCTAGTCGACAAAATATTCACCCAACAGGGACAATAAACAAATGTGATATAAAACATCACTTAAAGGAAAGCATGAAAATTATTATAAAAATCATTCTAATATATACATGGATGTAATCTACAAGTATTTTCCACTAGCTAAAATGGGAAAATATTTTGTACACCTTGGATCTCTAAAGCATACTTGCCTTTTCTTGACATCTTTCTTTTGTAGCTATGAACAATTAGATGCTCGTGTTTTCTTGGGGGAGTAACTGGTTCCTCTACTACTAATTTTAGGTGCTTGAATTATAGACATGAGTCCAAGTCCCAATCATACTCCTTAAAAATTTGTGGACTTTATAGGAATAGCTTTAGTTATTCCTCATTCCTAAACTTCTAATCATGAACATGTAAACCAACTTGATGTGTATTGTTTGACATATCTATAAGGTTGATCTCTAAGGGAGATGGACCTGATCTTGTGACTTCTTAAGGCCATTTGAGCTCATTCTTAGATTCCACGAGTAGAGAGATGTATGAATTTGGAGGGAAAAGTTGATAACCATGTTTGAAAACTTTAAACATGTCATGTCTTGAGAGAACAACTACCTCTTGCTTGATGATAACACTCCTCTTATCCTATAATGGACTGCATTCAAATAAAGAAAAATTTGAATGAAATGTATCAAATAAATAAGAATGTTTTTTATCATGAAGCTACAATTTAGTGGAATCATTTTCAAACAAAATGTTAGAAGCAAGAATATCAATTTCTTTATTGTAAACATGAGGTTATAAGCCTTCTTTTGACATTTCAGATTGGTCAATCAACACTACTTTATTTTCAATATCAAGCTAATGACTGATCATGTTCTCAATTTTAGCTTGTTCTTCACCTTCAAGCTCTTGTCCTTCATGATAAATGGTAGCTTCTATGTTATTAAGGAAATCATGGAAAACATCATCAACTTGTCCAACTAAAACATCCTTCTCTTGTACATCAAAAACTTCTTCCTCGTGTACTTTTTATTTTACTTATATCTCAATGTCTACCTCATATGTCTTTTACACTTGTTCCATCTTTGCATCATCATGGAAACTTGAATCATGTTTGTCCTTGCCAAGAGGTGTCCCAATTATGATTTCTTCTTCTTGGTCACTCAATTTACCTTCATTTTCTAAATATTTAGCTACATCTTCTTGGCTTGCCTCATATAGGAGAGGATCTTTCTCAAAGAGTGGCATATCATATCCTTGAAAATATTCATCAAGATGAGAGGGGTTCAAAGAAGTTACCATATGTACCTAAATTTGCTTCTAGAGTTTCTATTCTTGGATTACCTTCACCTCCTCTTCCTATTTCTTTGCCTCTTGAATGGATCTCCATGAATGAAAGGCTCTAGGATTTTGAGGGGAAAGGAGTGGAGGTTGCATGGTCTCTTGGTTGACTTCCATAATCATCACTTCCTCCTTCTCCCACCTACTACTTTGAATGGATTTCCAAGATGGAAATGACCTAAATTATTGAAGAGGGGAGGGAGGGGATTGAGTGACGTTGGATTTGCTGGAATTCATGATTTGGTTTCAAGATGGGAAAGATAGAGGTTCTCTTTTAACCTTTTTATTTTGATTCTCCTCCTCTTTCCTTATATTCAGCTCTAACTCTCTAATGTATTTATCAATATTATTTTGGAATACCTCCTCTTTAAGGTGGTTAGTAGCTTCATGAAGACAAAGAACACAAGAAGACTCTTGAGAAGGGATGAAAGAGGTTTGTAGAGGTTCATATCCTTCCTTAACTTGGCTCCTCAAATCTATATCTACCTCACTTTGCCTATCCCATGAATTCACCACTTGATTCCATCTTAGAACCTTGAAAGACTTCATAAGAAGTTCTTGAGGGAGGATGGATTCTTGGATCTCAATAATAGGCTATCACATAACAATCTCCTTATTTTTGTGATAACTCTCTTAGATAGATCTCCAAGAAGGGACATCCTGAGGAACACATGAAGAACTTGGCATACTCAAAGAGACACTTGAAATGGTCTCTTGGGGAGGAATGGGTGGCACATAATAAGTTTGAGGTGGTGTATATGTAGGCACATGAGATTGGAGAGGTTGAACTTGATACTCTTTAAGGCCTTTTACCATATCCTCAATGCTCTAAATGTAACCACCTACATCCATCATCTCACCTATGAGATTGTTCAATTTTCTCTCTCAATAGGTGTCCATTATTTTTTTATTTTCTGTAATGACTCTCTCCCATGATGAATCAATTAAGTAGGGACATCTTGGCCATAACACTTTTGTGAGAATAATTATAGTGCATGCTTGTCAAGGATTATTAAAGTTTTCTTAAGTGTTAGATAGATAGCTCATGATAGGGTTGAGGAGGAGTAGTATTATGATGGGTTTACTATCTATAGGAAGGATCAGGGCAACATTCTAGCATATATGACTAAAATAAGTCCTCATATCACTAGAAAATATTATGAGGAAGGTAAGAGCTATTCCATTGATAACGAGGATCATGAGAAACTTACCAAGGTTCCTCATAGCTCTGATATAAATCTTGGTAGGGATGATTGGGCTCATAAGAATCATATTAGGGATACTGATAAGGAGGTGGGTAATAGAGATATTCACCATATATGTTCATGTAGACCTCATATATCAAATGAGATGCAAAAACTAATTAGAAACTTCATTGAGACATACCTAGTCTGATCATAACTAGAAGCTTTGATTTCGAGTCACTATTGCTGCTAATGCACTTACTTCTAAAAGTTTATTAGAGGAAATACACACCAAGATCTTTCCACTCTTTTGGACCTTGTCTAACTAGGCATGCCATAACTCCTAGATATCTAGATTGCACCCTTGCTAGAAGTAGCAATGTTTAGGTCCTACTTCCAAATCTATCTCAACATGGGACTGACCTTAGACTATGGGTATCCTATAATGGGATCAGACCTATATGATTTTTAACTAGGCTAGCTCCTCTAATGCATCATTTTAGCTTGTTCCCACTACTAAAACCTACTAATGACCAAGGAAAAGGGAGAGAGAGAGAGAGAGAGAGAGAGAGAGAGAGAGAGAGAGAGAGAGAGAGAGAGAGAGAGAGAGAAAAACCTAAGCTAATAATAGTGATGTACCTAAATTATGGGTTGATCTACCCCACTTGACTCTTAAACACTAATGAAATAAGCACAAGACTAGATTTAGGATTATAAATATCTATCATACATTAGTGTTTCATGAAGAGGTTCACCAAATGATCTAAGCTAAGGGAATTGATAGAGAGGTTTAGATAAAGACACTAACTAGTCACAGTATCCACATGCGGGCTTCAGTCAAGAGATGTATAACACTAAACATGACATGCATAACAAGATGAACTAGTAACTAGGTGAGATAATAATTTGACAAGGGGAAACCTCTACCACATATGAAAATTTGACATGTATACACTACACTAGAATAATTAGATCTAAAATAGTCTTGTATATATCTCAAGATGTTACAAGCTCTATCTTGGTAGAGTTTGGTCATGCCCAAGAGAGGGAACCAACGACATACATAGAGGATCCATTTTTTGGCTTAAAAGCCTCTATATATAGTAGAAGAGATAAAGAGAGATGGAAATAATTCCTTGGAGAGTGGAGGAAAGTCTTTGAGATCAAGAAGTGAGGTGGCGACACTTGATTGCTTTCTGTTTGCATGCCTTGATCAACAAATGGATCTCTTATTATCTTAATAATCATCAATCTCCTCTCATTGGTTGAGAGATCCCACTAGAAGACAAGGGCTTATTATGCATAGTGGAAAAATCTATTTAAACATAAATAATACCCTTAACTACTCATATACTACTAGCTTTCCACCTTGGGACCCTAAGTCTACTTGACATGTTCATGAGGATAAAATCCTTGATTCTTGATACTGACAATCATGCCATGCCTTGACTAGCAGAGTACATATTTTTTTAATGATGGAGCCACATTGATAGATATGACCATTTGCATTAAATATATATTTTCTCTATTTTTCATACTTGTCTCATATGTTCATCTATATATGGAAAACCAATCTAAGATGATTGGTTTTCTTATAGTTATCCATACTCTGATCAATGCCTAGCTCCATTTAGCCACAAAATTGCTAAACTTTGATCTATATTAGGTCTAGAAGGCCTAATCTATCTCTATAGAGCCCTATTGGTAATTCTTGGTCCTTATTATTTATACTAGTTCAACTCAGGTCGAGCTCAAGCTCGGTTCCATGTATGCTTGCTCACCTTGGTAAAAAACTAACCTTTAACATCTATCTAAGTCACCTAAGCTTGCCTTAATTTGATTTTCCATTAAAAACTAACTCAAATCATTAACCCCTTAACTCATGCCACTTTGTTGATCTACCTAATATGAATGAATATGATATATAGATCTTTTGCTAGGACTCACACACTTGTATCACTTATCGATCACGTGTTGATCTTAGGATCTACTAACTCTTTAAATTATTTACATGTTGATCTTGAATCTGAGATTAAATGTGAGTTATTGATCTATTTGGGCCCATTTTCCTATCTTTACCCACTTGCTATTAGATTTAATCTAGGTACCCAAGATTTGGACACTTGTCAAGCCTGTACTAAGTCAGGGAGCCCTTCGATGATTTTTGAATGCAAATGGATATTTTTAGTGGATTGAACTTTGACATCTATGTGAGTGTATTTAATGTTTGCATGACCATCACTGCATATTTGAAAACCAATGATCATATTTTTATTTGAATTTGATATTTGTGGGGCCATCCTAGACTTTTTGAATTCAAATGTCTATTTTTTGTAGCCTAAAATTGATGTTTGTTTAACTGTTTGGATCACAAATTCCATGGGATATTTCCTTTATACCTTTTGGTCAACATTTTTTGGGGCACCTTCCTTGAAATGAAAACCCTTTATAACCCTTGAACTAGACCATTTTCTTGATAAACAACCCTTTAGTAAAATTATATAAGGCACTTTGTCAAGAGAACAACCCCTTGAAACTTTTTCTATAGAACTTTCCAAAATAAATGGCCCTTTGGGACTTTTGAAAACCCCCTTCAAAATTTACATTTTTTTCACTTTCTCAAGAAAAGAACCTTTAGGAAAAGTGTTTTGGCCACTTTTACTTATAAAATATCCTTTAGGATTTATAGATCATACCACTTTCCTATAGAATGACCCTTCAGGAAAATTGTTTAGATAATTTTCTTGAAAGAAATGACCCTTAGGATTTTTTGATACAAACAATTTCTCTGAATGAAATAGGTCTTTAGGAAAATTATTGCAGACCAATTTCCCCAAAGGAAATATGTCTTCATCTTTTGCTTTAGACATTTTGCTAAAATAATTCATACCGTCAAAAACATATTCAAGCATTTTCCTTGAAAGAATTATGACTTCAAAAAAATTGTGCAGACAATTTTCCTGAAAGAAATCTGACACTTAGCTTGAAAAATACCCTTTGGGGTTTTTGTTTGGTCCAATTTGTCAAAGAATGATCCTTAAAAAAAATGTTTTAGACCATTTTCTCTAAAATAATACCCTTTAGAACTTTTTTCTAGGACTTTCCTCCAATAAATGACCCTTCAAGAGTTTGGTTTTGAACAAAATGTCCAAAACAATTCCTAATACTCAGCCAAATAAAGTAAAACAATCATTCTAAAGGAATTCCAACACTTCTAATTTTGTTGCAATATTTGTGTGGAACAATTTATCTGAGGGAATTCTGAATGCTCTAATACTTGTCCAAAAATTGAAATGTTATGCTAAGTATAAACTTAGGTTTTTCTTAGACATACTCCTATAACTGTTCAACACCATGAAAACTTTCTTGGATCCCTCCAATTGCAATGTTAAGCCTACTTCTAAGCCACCTGATAATCATGGGTAAAATATTGGTATGTGGGAAAAATTGGCCAATAGGTAAAAAGTTATCATGCACAAATGACTTCAAAGCTTTGCGAACAGTAGTGTTATAATGTAAAAATTGCCTTAAAAAGTAGTTTTTATAATGCTAAAATCTTAAGCCAAGCCACACCACAAGCCATGATGCCAAGGAGAGAAGGATATATTGTTAGAGATAAAATAATTGAGAGGGGGGAGGGTGAATCAGTGATGCAAGTAATTCAATTCCAAATCAAAAACTTCAAACTCTTAGCCATTCAACATAAGCATTCATGAAGCATATAAATTAGTTATTATAAAGAACAAAGGAAACTATACAAGATCAAAGCACATAACATATGGATTATGTGATAAACCCTCATGGGGGATAAAACCCACTCTCAATCCTAAAAACACATTGACTACAGTCCTATAAGATATCACACAAGAAATTTTAGTGAATCACCCACCTCACAAGGACCACCAACCCCTAAGCATGAACAAGCACCCACTTTCCCTTAGATGTTGAGCACCCAACAAATCTAATATAAATACCTCAAAAACTATTATTTCCTTTCAATCTAATGGATAAAAAATGAATAACAACTCTCTTTAACACTTCACACTTGTTCAAGTCTTCACACATAAGCAATGCATCCAAAATAACCTTTTAGATCACTCTACATCTCTTCGCTCATCCTCAATATTCAACCCTACAAGAACACTATTAAAAATTATAAACATAGACCTCTTCACTCATCTTAGGTCATACACATATTACTCAAACTATTATTCTCTTCAATCCATCCACAAATCATACTCACACATCTCTTTTCTTTGCTTGTCAACTCGAGAAACCTTCATCTTTGTTTATGCCTTTTATAGAGCCTTCACGATCACCACCTTCTTAGTCAGCCAAAAGACATTAGTTACTTTTTAAATATTCTATCCCACTTATAAAAATATCAAAACCACCTACATATGTTGACCATATATTTTATAGATCACCCTTAAGCACCTACACCTTATAATTAGGCCTAAGAAGACCTTATAGGTCCATGAAGACCGATTCATCTTTTTAACACTTCATTAAGAAAAATTAGGAACAAAAGACCACTTAAAATCATGTAGATCTATGCCACATGACCCCTAAGATATACTCAATCTATTACATTCATCACTACACACATCTACATATGCAAAACCTATCAAATATTTGCCTTGTACATGAAACCACCATGAACAAATAAACAATCAACTTGTAAGCAATTGTTCATAATGAATATGGATTGGTCAAACCTAAAAAATACATATAGATGATCCTTAGGGAGTATAAAACACTCTCCAATATATAATTCACCATGAAACATCCAAACACTATCAATATAAACTTAAACATCCTTCTAGGGTCTCTTGCAAAAGAAAGTCAAACCCTCAATCAACTTTGAACTACAATAAATTCAAATGTACAACCAATCAAAACTCCAAATATATTTCTATAGATTTTAATTGAAGTTATCTACCACTTTTATTTTCACTCCATAATAAAATTCAACCATCATCAAAAATTACAAACAAAACATTGCATACTAGTTTTCCTTTGTAAATTCAAATATTTGAATTCCAATGGTCACTTTTTAATGCAAATTTGACTATGGAAACTAGTGAAATTTGCTTAGGAGAGCAACTTTAAACAACCATAAATTTTTATATACATTATTTCAAGAGTTGAAATTTGAAACACATTCTTGAGGAACAAATATAAACAAACCATGTGACCACTTTCTTTTGACATCTTCACACGTGTAAATGTTGACATCATTAATATTCTTACTTAGGAAATTTTGCCAGGATGACAATGATAACCTAGACTTTCACAAGACTGCTTAGATGAATTAATTTCACTTTTAAAAATACACCAATAAATCTTGACCCCTCATATGACCAATTAAACATGGTTAATACATCACCAACATCCATCATCTTCCCTAACTAAATAAACACTTTAAGGTCCATACATGATCACTAAGACACACTTTGTCATTGAGAATCATGCATATATATCAACTCATGGACACTTTATGGAGATAAATGAAAACACATCAATAATATCACCCTTTTTCATTAATGTCAACACTTGTAAATGTTTTCAAAGCAAATTACAAAGCTATGCACACACTCTTTTTCCCTTTACAAACTTCCTCTTTGACACAATGACAAAGTGGGATTACCTACTGATCTTGAGGATTTGTAAGTTTTTTTAAAGCCAACATAAATAAGGGACTTAATTTGAGAGATGATTTAAACCCCCTATCACTGTGCCTATCATTCCTTACCAAGACTACCTCAAGACTGCTTATTGACAACACTCTTCTTTGACCATGCACTACTATATGAAGAATAAATGAACATATTTAAGCAAAAAATAGTGATCACACCTTGATAACATTGAGAGGAATTCCCCCCAAGTCACCTAAACTTGGGCACCCCTTGAGCACCTTCAGACCATCTCCAACCATGATGAAATTTCATAGTTGCCTTCAAATTTTCTCTCACAAGCCACCCATAGAATGAAGAGTGAACATTAAATATATTTATCAAACATATATGATGCATATATACAAATTATAAACATATTTAGGGACAACCATACCTTTGTATTTTGAATAAAATGATTGAAACTCACTCTTCTTCCCACTAGCCTTGTCTAGAGGCCTAATAGCCATACCTAAACTTTACAGAGCCCACAACTTTCTGTGTATACACTCTCATGACTTTAAATTTCATATTTTATGAAAAATAATATTCCCCCTCATGCATGCCAAGAATAGTCATCCAAATCTTCCTCTTCACCATATCTCCATAAATTAACTTGCTAATTATACCTCCATTTGCACAAATCCTCAATAATAGAACAAACCATACACTTCTAGATGACTGTAAAGTACTTTTTGAGCACCCATTTCACTATTTCAATAGATTAGGTAGCCTCATATCTCAAATCCTTTGAGAAGGTCACTAACCCACATGGTGCAAAACCTAGGGCATTAAAAAGAAACAAAGTCAACTTACCATATTATAATCAATACGAGCTTTTGAAACTTCCCACACACCTAGAGGTCACCAATACACACCATTGGAACAATTATTTAGGTTTGAATCCTTGGGTAACACATAGAATGATGAAATGGTTTTTGTCCTATTAGCCCTTAAGGACTATCATACCTGAGAGCTATAAAAAATCTTCAATTTACCCCCAAGAAACCATCAAAGCTTGAAACCACCTAGAGCACACATATATGAGGTTAGCATACATTTATATGCCACAAAACCATCTTGACCACTCACAAATCCTGATTTGACACCTAAAAAGCTCACAATTATGCCTGGAAACTCTATGTATACCCCTTTCACTATGCCAAAACACCTTTAACTGATCATGGAAGCCTTATGACATATCCTCAACACATTTTGAACATGGAAACATTAAATCCAATTGGACTTTACCCTTGGTTAATATCATAGAACTTAAATACACTAATTTTACAAGATGAGCTCTCACTAGGCAATGAACATTGAGGAAAATGGTCAAACTAAACAAATGGTCATGAAAGCTTCATGTGACCAATAAAATGCATGAAACCGCATGGATTTCACTTAGACACATCCTCTATACACTTCATATCAACGTTACATTCATTCTTCATGATTTAACCTTCTAAATCAAACCTCAAAATTTGACTAAAATTTGCCTTTAGGACTAATTTCCCTAAATAGATTTATTGAAGCTTTCCATCACTAACCTCTAGATAAAGTCATGAAATTATTCCTCCCCATTAACCAATGACCTTATATGAGTAATAAAAGTCTTGACAACATAAAATCATCAATTATTATCATAATGGTATTGGTATTAAAGACTAATCAACAACTCTATATTCCTTTATACTGATTATAGCCTTTGCCACATCACCTAAAGCACACACACTTGCTTTTACATGTGAAATATGTCTCCTAATAAGCATAGGTAGAGATACCCACTTATTATAAAGAGACTATAGTTCCCAAAAATTAGGATACTCCCACATCTCCATGCTCTCACTTGGCTTGCAATCCTTCTTCATCATCAAATTGACTTTGAATGTGCCCTTAAATTCATTATTTATTTTAGACTTGGAATATTTAAATATTATTTTGTTTACTTGAGCAGATAAGACTTGCTCTTTGACACTTAAAATTTTACCTTGTTCTATCATGACAAACAATCCATTTTGAACCTATTTTTCATTCACCTCAATGGATCTCCATTCATTATAGATCCTTTTCTTTATGCTAGGATTGAAATTCTTTGAAGTATAATTCTACACATTCATGTAAAACCTTGCTATGTGACCTCTCTCTTGACATTTGAAAAAAATGAAGTTTCTTTAATTATACATACCTTATAGATGGGCCATAAGAT
Organism: Torreya grandis; assembly: GCA_037957365.1. Classification (NCBI taxonomy): domain Eukaryota; kingdom Viridiplantae; phylum Streptophyta; class Pinopsida; order Cupressales; family Taxaceae; genus Torreya; species Torreya grandis. The sequence goes on along the minus strand of JARHVA010006111.1, from coordinate 489,605 downwards.
GACTCCTTGAAGTTTCATTATCCCATTCATACATTTGATCATTTAATTTTCTAATAAAGGCATTGCAAGATCTTACAATATGACCAATACCTTAATACTTATAACATAATATGTCATTCTTTCCTTGTGGATCGATTGACTATCTTGAGTGATGATATTCTTCATGCTTGTCATAATCTTGCTCATAATTTCATGCAAATATCTTACTAGGAGATTTTTTTTACAATCAATGAACCTATGACCAAACTGATCACAAGAATAACAACAACCATTAAAGGAGTTGTCATACCTTATTGCATTAGGTTACTTGATTTTATTTAAACTATTAAATTTTTTGAAGTTGTCTTTCTTTATTCATATTAAAAAATTTATTGTCTTTACTAGCACTCTCCTTAGCATGATTAGTCTTTTGATATATCATCATTGTATTCTCATTCTTCTTATAGTTGTGAACATATTCACAGAACCATAAGCCTGACTTGTCATTTGAGACCTTTTGATTGATCAATAGGTCATTAAGATTAACTATAATTTTCTCAAATTTTTTATATGTTTAAAGTTTGATCATGGCTTGATCTAGTTTCACCTTCAAAGACTCCATCTCTAATTTATATTTGACACATTCTTCATTCATACTCTTTACCTCTTCATCAAGGATACAAAATTAAGATTTTGAGTGATCTCATCATGCTCTTTGACGTCTTTGCTCAATCTCTCTTCAAAGAATCCAATTTGCTCCTCATAGGTCTTGATCAAGTATGCTTGCCTTATATTCTTTCCTTGTAGAATATTTAACTCTTCTAAATTGATCATATATTTTTATTCAAGAGTGACTTGCTCATCTTCTTCATCTGTGCTATCTCCACCAAAGATATCTCTACCCAAAGAACATTCTCCTTCATCATCTTAAAGATCCATAAATAATATCTCCTTATCTTCATCATGAGATGAATCATGACTATCTAATGTGTTTCCTTCTTCAGTAGATGAGTTATTGTCTTATTCATGGTAAAGGCTCTTACTACCTTTGTATGACTCCTTTCCATTTCTCATGTTGAAGAATTTTTTGTACTTTTTAGTAACCTCAATTTTTTTGTACTCATCCTCATGAGATTATTTATGAGCTTCCTTGTGTTTAGACTTGCCTCTATCTGGGCACTTAACTACAAAATGACCAACTTTACCACATGAAAAACATTTAAAATAAAGCTTACCTTCATATTTACTTTATCTTACATTTAGTTTTCTTGTAATCATGGTTTCAAGTTGATATTCATTAAGATCAAAATCTTCAAGACTTAACTTTCTCTTCTTGCCTTTTATCTCTTTGATCACTTTGAAGGCTTCTTACTTCTTTGGTGGTTTGTCCTCATTAACTCTCATCTCATAGGCAATAAGGATTCCATGTGATTTATCCATCTTCATCTTGGTGAGATCATGACTTTCTTATACAATAGAAAATTTTGATATAAAGTTAAGAGTGAGAGACCTTAAAACTTTTTATACTACAATAAATTCTTCAATCTCCTCTCTAAGACATCTGATCATGTTCACCACCTCATTGACCCTTAGAAGATAAGATGCCATAGTATATTATTCCTTCATTTTTAGACTCTCAAATTGCCTTTGGTAAGTCTGTAATTTAACTAATTTAACCTTTGAATCCCATTCATAGATTATCTACAATTTGTCCTATATTTTCTTGGTATACTTGAAATGGATAACCTTGGTGAACTGAACCTTTGATAGGTAATAGATGATAGCATTTATAGCTTTAGAATTGTTCTCACTCAACTTCTTATCAACTACACTAGTTAGAGGAGTAGGGGGTATATAAAACCCATCCATAATAGATTTCCAAATGTAAAAACCTAGAGACATGATGTAGGTATTCATACTTGCACTCTAAAAATCATAGTTGGATCCATTAGACAATGGTGATTTCTTAGTAGAGAAACCTCCTTACATTTGATGACTACCCATTATACCTTTGATCACCTTCAAGTGGTTAAAATTACAAAGGTGTGTCTCTAATACCAATTATTATAGGTACAATAACTTGAGGGGTTGAATAAATGATGTAAGAAATTCAATTCCAAATCTAAAACTTTAAATTCCTAGCCACTCAACATAAGCATTCATGAAGCATAGAAATCAGTTATTGCAAAGAAAAAAAAACTATGAAAGATCAAAGAACATAACATATGGATTATGTGGGAATCCTCATGGGGGATAAAACCAACTCTCAAGCCTAGAAACACCTAGAATATAGTCCTATAAGAGATCCAAAATAAGGGATTTTAGTGAATCACCCACTTCACAAGGAACACCAACCCCTAAGCATGGACAAGTACCCACTTGTCCTTAGATGTTGAGCACCCACACAACACCTCTAATATCAATACCTTAAAAATATTATTGCCTTTAAATATGATGGATAATAGTGAATAAAAACTCTATTCAACCCTTCAAACTTCCTCAAGCCTTCACACACAAGCAATGCAGCTAAAACAACCTTTTGGATCACTCTACACCTCTTTGATCATCCTCAATATTCAACCCTAAAAGAACATTGTTATAACATCATAAGTATGACATATATGTCATACACATATTCCTCACATTGATATTCTCTTCAAACCATCCACCAAGAATACTCACACTTCTCTTTTCTTCACTTGTCAACTCTAGAAACCTTGATATTTATTTATGCTTTTTATAAAGCCTTCATGATCACCACCTTCTTGGTCTATCATAAGAAATTAATTAAACCTTAAGGATTCTATCCAAATTATAAAAATATAAAAACCTCCTACATAGGTCAACCATATATTTGATAGATTTCCCTTAAGCACCAACACCTTTCAATTAGGCCTAAGAAGCCCTTATAGGTCTATGGAGACCTAATCATCCTTTTAACACTTCACTGAGCAAAACTAAGAACACAAGACCACTTAAAATCACATAGGTCCATGAAACATGACCCCTAATACATCCTAAAGTGATTAAATTCATAACTACAGACATATGCATATGAAAAACCTATCAAATATTTTCCTTATACATGAAAACACCATGAACGAATAAATAGTCAACTTGTAAGAAAATTTTCACACTGAATATGAATTAGTCCAACCTCAAAAATCTATATATATGATCATAAGGGAGTCTGAAACACTCTCAAATAGATAATTTACCATGAAACATCCAAGTAATATCAATAAAAACTTAAACATCCTTCTTGGGTCACTTGCAAAAGAAAGTCAAACCCTTAGTCAACTTTGAACCACAATAAATGCAAATGTATGACCATTTAAACCTCCAAATCAATTTTAATGGATTATCCTTGAAGTTGTTTGCCACTTTGATTTTTAATCCATAATTAATTTCAGCCTTCATAAAAATTTATAAATAAAACATTGTAGACTGGTTTTCCTTTGTAAATTCAAATATTTGAATTCCAACAGTCACTTTTTAATGCAAATTTGACTATGGAAACTAGTGAAATCTGCCTAGGAGAGCAACTTTGAACCACCATAACTTTTGATAGACATTAGTTCAAGACCTAAAATTTTAAACACATGATTTATGCACACATATAAACAAATACCTGTGACTACTTTCTTTTGATACCTTCACATGTGTGAATGATGATGTCATCAATCTACTTAGGAAATTTTGTGAAGATGACTAAGATAACCTAGACCTTTAGAAGACTACTTAGATGAATTCATTTCATTAAAAAAAGTAAACCAAGAACTATTGACTCCTCATATGACCCATCAAACATGGTTAATACATCACCAACATCCATCATCTTGCCTAACCAAACAAACACTGTAAGGTCCATGCATGATCACTAAGGCACACTTTGTCATTGAGAACCATGCATACATATCAACTCATGGACACTATTGGACACCTTAGGGACATAATTGAAAATAACCCAATAGATACACAACCTCAATTTTAAAATATTCTTTGAATCACAAACTAATTAAGCCACTCAATGATGCATTTTGATCTCCCAAGGAAGGTAAACGATTCATGGTCTTTTGCATTTTATTTGTGCTTTCATTTGTCATTTGTTAACTAAGCTCACCCCTAAGATCTAAGACTTTAAGTTTTAGTGTTAGTGTGTTTATTTGATTTTTTATTACTTGAACTAACATGTTATTAACCTCCTTTCTTGGATTCCTATGATCACAAATGTCATGCTCAATAGGACCTAATGCATCTCACATATCAAGGAAACTAAAGTGCAACTCTTAGTTTTTTTAATGAATTCTTGATAATCTTAAAAATTTGAGTTTTGTTTTTTTTATATATATTCTATTTTTTAGTGTTACATGGATTACACAAAGATGATATCAATTTTTCCTAACCAGAATTAGACCTGTACTAACCAACCTCAGTCCTATTCTAACTAGCATTAGTCCATATACAAGGTAAAACATGATAGAAAAATTGGGTTTTTTAGTTTCCTTGAAAGTTTAAAGTTTTCATTTATGATTTTAAAACTTTCTAGGTCTCTATGTAATCATCTTGTTGTAGGATCCAAAAGTTTTATGGAGATTTTATACTATTTTGGGCTAACTAATATCTTTTGACAAAACATTTTTTGCTTCAGGATTCATAGGTAATCAATAATGGTTTTTATAGAATGGCATTGGTTATGTTATAACCGATATTGGTTTTCTTCTAACCAACATTGATTACTATGGATCGATGCTAGTCTCTATGTAAAAAAATTGAGAAACTCAAGAGCTTATTTCCAAATCTTATTTTATCACTCATGAAAGTGCTTCAAGATAGGCCAAAACCCTCTAAAATTTGTAGCACCAAAGTGGGAAAAGGACACAAATTTTCAATACTAAGTCTTGAACATTTCATTTTGGTGCCTAAAAAGAATTTAGTTAAGTCTTGAACATTTCATTTTAGTACTTAAAATGAATATAGGTGTTTATGCTTAGTTTGTTTTGTGAATGTTTTACAAATTTACAACTAAGCTAAGGGACCAACAACTTCACAAACACTTCATTTAGTTATATATATTTATACTTAACATTTATTTAGATTTAAAATTATTAAAAGTGTTTGTTTGGTGCTAGATATTTATACTTGTTTATTTTTTTCAAAATGAAGAATGCATGTATACTCTCCCCCCATCTCATTTAGGGAACTTAGGTGACCAAAAATGCATCTTTCTTGCAATTTGTATCTTGTCCAAGGCATGAAAATAATGGTGTTGAATCTCTTCCCAAAACCCATATGGTTTGGGTTATCTAAACATAATGTTTAAAGTCTTTTCACTTGGTCATTTATTTTATACAACTTGGCTTGTGAACAGGATTTCATAGACTCCTCACAAGTTCTTTAGGGCAGATTTAACCCAAGAATTAATCTCTTGACATTATTTCAAACCCAATACATGATGGGGTATACAAATTATGGTACATATACTATGATTTCTATGGGGTTGAGTGGCTAACCTCTCCAATAATAATAAAAACCCAAGTCAAGTCTGGCTAACTAGGGGATTCCACTAAGAAGTACACATATGAGATTGCTATGTAAAGGAATAGACCCTTGCATAGTAAGTTAACCAATATGAAATTAATTGACATGAGGCATATCTAGTGTTAACCACACTTTGGACCATAGAGATAGTTAAAAATTTAAGTTTTATAATAACCCCATTTACCGTGAACATATTGTTGATGCAGGGTGAGTAGCCCAATGTTCCATATCACCATACTATCTCTTGGGAGAATGGGGGTGTAAAAACCCTACTAATTCATGCACTTTTATTTTTGTATTAACACTTAAAATACTCCCAAGAGCACATATATAGATTGAATTTATTGATACAATACAACCTTGTTAGTTTAGGGCTTTAGATATTATAATTAGTTGTATTTTGTCTTTTTCTTTACTTCCTTGGTCTTTTTGAGCCTGAATCTATTTGTTTATCCTCCCAAGTCAAAATGAGTTTTGGGTCCACATCACTCCATTGTTTAAGGAGGTGTTATTCCATTTATTTTACACCATACCTTTGCCTTAGTATTTTGACAAATCTTTGTGTGTGTGTCACTTGATTAAAAAGGGTAACATTACACTACCCAATACATTTTAAGTCTGTGTGCCTTGGAGTCTTGAAACTAGCCATTGGTTACATATTTAGAGAGAAATAATATTTTTACTCTGCTTGAACTATTTCATAGACTTATTTTCCTTGTGCCAAAGTCCAATTTATGAAACCAAAGCATGTGTGTTTTTTGGGTCTTTGTCTAGTGTCGTTGTGCCATTCAATTTTATCTAGCTTATTAGTTGTTCAAAGAATCATAGTTTTCTAAATTGAGTTTATAATTAACCTTGACAAGTTAAAATCCAAATATTAATTGATTTATGTTTATGCCTTGTGTAATTTGGGCATATAAATTGATCTTTCTCTTTTGGGTCATGTAATTAGGTTAATTCTTTATCTAATTTGAAAACTATTATTTGTGCCTTTTATTTGGGAAAAACATCCTATCTCTCCATATACCCTTTGTTTCATGCCTTATACCAATTGTCCAAGTTCATGTTTGATTCTGTATGCCTAATCTTTGCCAAAGTGTTTCAGATTTGTTAGATTAAAATCTCACCTTATTTTTAAGTCTAGATTTTATGTTTATTTTACCAAAAGTCCTAACAACTGCCTATTTGAAGCCTATATTTTGATGCTACAGTTGGCCAAAAGACCTCAAAACTTTTGTTTTAGTAGATTAGAATTGTTTAGAACACTTTAAACCTAGAGTTTGGTATTTTGGTTTTTATTCAACTACTTGAATTTTTGGTTACAACATTTGTTGTTAGACATCTGACGTTAGACTATTTTATACCAAGTTTTATCACATATCATTTTTGAGATACAACTCCACCTTTCAACCAAGTTAGACTATGTTTGGACCATTTGTCCTTTGGACATTATTTTTTTTAGAGTTTGTAGAACTCCAAGCCTTTTTGTAGAACATTCATCATTGATTTATATATGTCTTGCTACACTTATGATGGAGCTATGTATGATAAAATTTATGATAGAATGGCTGCATAAATTAACTTTTTTTGAGCCCCTATGATGAAGAAGTGGTTTGTGATATGGATCTATATCCTTCTTACAATATTCAATCTAGGGAACAAATTCAAGTGCTATGTTTGGTGGTACATTCTTTAGGCTATTTAACATATGATGTTTACCATCTCACTAATCATGACATCCAATCCCCCACCTATACTATTAACCCTCCTTCAGATTGTGTGATTCACCAAGCTCCACAACATCTAAGGATCACTATTCTAGGACCTCATCTTTTGGTTTATGATAACAACCAAGATTCATAACACCCTACCATTTCTATACTAGGACCTCATCTTTTGGATTTTGTAAAAAACCAAGCTCCAAAACACACTATCATTTCTATTCTAGGACCTCATCCTTTGGCTTGTGAAAAAAACCAAACTTTGTAATGCCTTATCATTACCATTCTAGGTCCCTCCACATATGGTAGCTCTTTCTCCCAACAAATTTGTCCAATCATAACTTGATGGGTTATAATTGATATCCTCAACCATAAACTAGACTTTGTTAAGCCTACCATTATCCAACCACTGGCCATTATTCATCCATTATCAAATTTTCCCCACTTTAGAAAACCCCTACCAATTATCCAACCCAAATCAAGCTAATCCATACCTCTCCAACTAAACCAATCATTCAAAATTGAAGATATATTCAAAACTAGTATTTTTTAACTGATTGTAAACTAAAACCAAGAGAACCAACCAATCCATAATGTTTTCATTGAACTAACCATAACATGTGATGAATCACCTTTGGATATTATACCTGTTGTCTAGGATTCTCACTCTGATAAGCCAGTCTTTGCTGAGTCACTTCTTAATGATTATAAATACCTTTGGGAAAATCATTATCTTGACCATATGCCTATATTTAAAGAGCCTCCCCTTGACAAGCTAATCTTTGAGGAGTTTTTTTTTTGACATTTTTACACTCATTGAGGAGTCTCACTTTGACAAACCAGTCTCTATGGAGCCCATTATGCCATCATAGGTTGTTACTAGTCCAATACCAAATGTTCAACAAAACATAATTTTAGTAGTGTCCACACTAGATAAAGAATCAACATTGAAGTTAGTTTCTATTTTTGAACCAACATTAGATTTATCATTAGAAGCAGAATCACCATCAGTTTCTATATCAAATTTAGTGTCCCTTGAATCAGGCTTAGCTTTAGAATTAGACTAAATTCATGGTTGTTACCATATTGGTTATGCATGCCTTATAGATCAGTTTGAATATATTTGTGATCCTTCCATAATTTTTGAGGATGAGTAATTTAGGTTTGACATAAGTTCTCCTAGTATATTCTATGAGGATAGTGTTTCCTCTTCCCATTCCATTACCATTCCACATGCCATTGCCACCAACTAGCCCAACCATTTTATTTCCCTTCCATCTCCCACAAGTGTTGATTGAGACTGACATAATCACACCCTATTGAAATCAATCCATGGTGACATATCGATTGTATAATATCAGGGGGGCCAAGACCACATTCATTTAGAAGAAGAATAATATCCTATTGAAACCTTCTTAGAGGTGTTCAAGGATAATCAAATTTTAAACTCAACATCTTTTAGTGAAACCTTTTTGGAGGTTTTATAAGATAATCAAAGTAAAAATTCAATGTTCCTTAGTAAAACCTTCTTGGAGGAGCTATGGGACAATCAAGATAACTTCATTGGTGAAAACCTTATCAAGGAACCAATAGCTAAGAACAATAGTTATTCACTATTTGATGAAGACATTGTCAAAGATGACATCAATATAGATTATGATCTATATCATAATTAGATGGAAGCTACTCTCAAGCCCAAACAATAAAAAAATCTAGTGGTCCTATCGATAGCATATTAAAAAGTATTTAGCCCTACCATGTTTAAATTTATGTCAAATTAAAAATCAATAATATTGTGTGTGCCTAAAAACCCTGATCTTCATTTGTTACTAAACCACTATGAATTCCATTATCATCCACCATTACATTGAAAAATAAGACCTATTAGCCAATATTTATCCATATTTACCATCCTTGGCCACACTTTCCTTTATATATACTACAAAGATACCTTGTCTTGATGTTTGAAGGAAATATAATCAATGACCAATGAATATCATAAGAACATTATTGAAATCCAAATTTGTAGTAGTTTCTCAATAGAGTATCTATTTAGAAGAGGTGTGGGCAAGTAATTTACATGATTGATTATTCTAGTTCTATCATATGCTGATCAAGACATGCATCTCCAAATCAGTAAGAATAATAGAATCACATACCTTGTAAAAACACATACCTTTACATTTGACATTTACCTTACCATTTCCATTTCCATTTCCATTTACCTTTTCATTCTATTTTGCCATTCCTCTTTCCATTATTTCATACCTTGCCACTTACCTTACCTTATCACTTGGGGGTAACCCTCTTACCTTTTTATCCAATAATCATATCATTATCCACCTAAATAATACCTTATGACATCCTACCATGCCATCTATATTAGACCAAAGCCTATTTTTAGCCATCCTACCCAACCCCTTTTGATTTTGGCTCATTTGGCTCTTCCCACACCTTTTATATGGGGATTATGATCCAGTTTTAGAAATTTTAAAATTCTATGTTTAAATAACAATCTATGAAAGTAGTGCAATAGTCAATCTGGCAAGTTATATTTCATTCACATTTGATTGGTGCTATTGATTATAACTACCTATGGGAAAATCTATAGTCCATCTTGTGTTACTAATTATAACTACCTATGGGAAAATTAGTATCACTAACCTATGCCATTATTTCTTAATTATAACTACCTATGGGTAAATTAGAAATAACACCTTTTACCATGCATTGCTGCATCACCTTGCCATTACTATTTTCATTTACCTTTCCATTTTCCTTAATTTTTAGAACTTGTTATGACCCAATAAATTCTCACTACTTTTTATGTTGTTGGAATTATTGTGACTTGGGGTCCTATTAGAATTATGTAGGCTATACTTGATTCACACTAAGGTTAGCTCAGTCCCTCTTTTCCATACACTTTTTACCTTTTTCAATCAACCTAAGTTAATACTCTCACCATTTTGTGAGTGGTATCTTGTCAATCGCTAATGAGTTAAGATTCATCAAGATTCTAAAAACATTCAAAAAATTTAAAATCTAAAAACATTTTTCCTTTCTAAGCCTAGTTAGCCATTATTAATCCACCCTAATGGGGCAAATCCATTATTAGAATGCTTTCTTTTACTTTTAATTTTAGGCATTTTGTGTGTTTATTTGCTTAGTTATTTGTTTGTTTGCTTGACTATTTATTTTATTTTAGTACCATGCCTTGACTCAATCTATATGTGTTCATTGGGTGATTCCTTGTGGATTATTCTTGAGTCCATCCATATTGATAAGTCAACATTATCATCATGGTTTTTATCATTGGTGCATTATTTTCAATTGTTTATTAGATCTAGAGTCAGTCCTTATGCATATTTCAGTAAAGTTGTGATGGTGTTCTATCATGAGACATACTATCATGTGCTATAGCAAAAATCAGATTGAGCAGTCCTATAAGTAATAGAGCTACATAAGTTTCTCCTTGGTAACCTTTTTAAATCCTCCCACAAATCTTGATCAAATCAACCCAATAACCATTTTGGTTATATCAATAGTGATAAAGATGATCATATGTGTTGAGAATGTGTTATACAGTATGCATGGAGTTATCATTGATGTCATGAAAGTGTCATTGATGTCATTTTGGGTTTTTCTTGTTGATTTTGAGGTTGAGTTCATGAGCTATGTACATGAAGAGACCTAATGAAAAGGCATAGTTCTGGTAACATATGGAGGTGAGAATTTTAAGGATTATGAGAAGAATATTGGTAGTGTGTGAGCATGGTATGAGGTCATATGACATGATAATTTCACATTGAGACTAGGAAAATAGGTTTCTTGGTATGTTCAAGGTCTAAGTATGGCTTACAGGTTTAAGCTTAGTATGAAAAGAGAACTAGTGTGGACTAATGAAGGGTAAAGATAATTTCACAAGGTTAAAAAGATATTAAGATAATTTATAGATGTGTGAGGGGTTTTATCATTATTTTTTACCAAGTTTGAGGTTAAATTCTGAATGAGAAATCATGAAAATTGGTGTTAAGGTTCTATGTGTGCACAAAAAAAGGTATTTCAGACTTGAGAAGGAGTTTCTTATGATTTTAGGCACATAAATTTTTTTCATGAGGATAAAATTAGTTCATGGTATTTTGGGAAGGGTCCTACCTTGACTTTCCTAGCATTTTTTTCTAGGTTAATGGCCTGAGCTTTATGAACGATTGTTAAGAATGGAAGACATTCTAAACCCTCTCTAAAACCCTTATAGTGACCCAATAAGAAAGATAATTTTGGAAATGGCTAAAAATGGATTGAATTACCTAATTTTATGATTGAAGTATGTATATTAATCTTTCATGTTTCTCTAGGTGGTATTGGTCTATCAGAGAAGTGAATGGAAGCTACAAGAAACCCTTTGTTTCTTATATTTTTTATGTAGCAAGTAGGGATGACTAGGTCAAAGTATGAATGTTGTAGGAGGTTAAAGATTGATACCTATATATTATGACCATGGTGCTTTATGAGTAGTTTTAATACCTTAAATATGTTAAACCGGTCATGTAAGTTGACCTATCGCTAAATAGGCCTAATGAGGAAGATAGTGAGAAAACTAGATAGAAGTTAGAATGAAATTAGGGATGGGTTTTAGTGGATTAGGGATGGAAAAAAATACATGGGGAAATTTTTAAAGACCTATATCACTATTCATGCTTGAAAATAAATCTAGATATACTCATATACAAGCAAAAAGTTATTTTCAAAGTGACCTGTCTAACATAGTAAGGTCTGTATAGAGTGAATAAATGAGACTGGTCTATAAGACCAATATTGATATTGAAAAATGTAATATATTTATTTAAAATTGTTCTAAATATTATTAATAATCATATAAAACCATTTTTAGTTCATAAAAGTTTTCACGTAGGTGTTCTAAGTCTTGGTTTCCATGACTATGTTTTTGGAGCTACAGGCAATTTTTTGTGTATGAGTAATATTGATGTGTTTGAGTCAATGTGTCTAGAATTGAAGAATAAATATACATTAAGTTGTTACATAGGTCTCATTTTTTCATTTAAATTCATTTTTATTCATGATAAATGTCTATGAAGTTGTGAAAATTCAAAGGTTTTTGATTGGGTTCTTGAAGCCTATTTACAATTCTGAGTGAGCATATGAAAATGGTTGGGTTGAGGTATTATGCCATGTTTGGTGAAATAAAATCAACATGATATGAACCTAAGGTCATGGAGCTTATATAATTTTTATTTTTTGATATGTTTATGTGTCAAAATTAAGTGTATGAGTGAGATTTTCAAGACATATTTTTTGGTAGTGAGAAGGCCTAATTACGAGTAGACCTAATTGTGTGGTTCAAGGAGTGAAATGAGATAAATGGTGATGGGGAGATAGTTGAGATTAAAATGGGTATATTTTAAGCATGTATGAAGTGATTCATCAATTTTTATAGGATCAAGTTATTCCAAGGTGGCCAAAGTGAAACGTGTTCTTTGAGAAGGCCTAATTGTGGTTTTTATTCTTATGGGTGGTGACCAACCTTTATAATGTTTGTTTAAATTTAAAAAAATGTTTTTTGGTATATTAAAATGGTTATCCTAGTATGGAGATGTTTATTTCTAACCAAGATGGGTGAGAGAAAGAGTCAAGGATAAAAAGGTCTAATAGGTCTAATTTGACTAGTTAGAATTTTAGAGAATGAATGAATGATATAGAAGTTTGAAAACAAAGTAGATGGATTAAATAAGACAATATAGGTATGGTTAATATTTTATGATGTTTTAATATTGATTATATAGGTGATTATGAAGGTAATTTGACCTAATTCTACCAAGAAGTGGGCTAGTTGAGTGAAGAGGTCTAATAGACTATTTGAGAGAGATAAAAGAGTGAGAAGAGAAAAAAAGGTGGCCATATTTAGTTGAGTGATAAATAGGTATGAAAAGGTGATCAAAGGTTCTAGGTGACTGATTTTGTTCTAATTTACCTAGGGATTGGTGCCTCCTTGCAAGTTGATGCTTGCTAAAGGACTAGTTGAGTTGGTGCTTAACTAATGAGGGGTTGGTCTCCTTGTGGGGTTGGTGAATCATTAAATTTTGATTCATTAGTTGTAGGAATATAGTACAAGATATGTGTTAGTGGTTTTTATTCTCCATGAGGGATTTCCACATATATCTTATGTTCATATGGTATGTTCCTACTTAATGCTCATATGAATGAATGATTTTTCATTGCTATAGCTCTAGATTTATTTATGTGATTAATGAATGATATATGGAATTGAAATAAGAGTTTATATACTAATTCACCCCCTCTCACTGGTTGTGCTTCCAATAATTAGAATTAGAGTAAGGTCCTTGTGTAGGCCTAATAGTCTAAGGGAGATATTTAAAGTACGTATATGGATTCTAATAATGAAAGTGTCTATTATGATTTCAATGAGGATCTATCCACAATAATTGAATAGATTATGAATGTTTTTAAAAAATAAATAACCATATGGAAGAATGCACCCAACTTATAATTAAAGTAAAGACTTTAGAGGAACAAGTTGATCCAAATGCAATCAAGATAAAGGCATATCAAAAATTTGAAAAGATTACTGTAAACCTTAAAAATATTTTGGATAGTCAAAGGTCCTTTCATGATATGGTAGGTCTTGGTTTCAAAAATGAACAAAATGAGAGTTAGTTTCCAAAATTCAATGATTTATCAAGGAGTGATAAAACTGGTAGAATAAAAACCTATGCAAAAGTGGTCAAGTTTGAAGTCAATCATCAACAATCCAAGAAGGGTTTTGTTCCATCAAAGGATATTAAAGGTAGTGGTGTATAATCCAATGATCATAAAAAGATAAATAAGGTCAAACAATCAAATTATGTGGATTATTTAAATGGTTATTGTTTCTCTTGTGGTCAATTTGGACATAGAGCTATTGACTCTAGATAGAGAAGTAGGATCCTATGTTATAACTATAACCAAAGAGTACATGTTACAAGAGAGTGTAAGAAAATATCTATTAGGTTTTTATTTATTGTAAATACAACTTAGGTTCTAAAGTATAACCCAATGAGCTATCATGTTAGCCCTTTCATGTAAAATTAAGGTCTTGCATGCTCACCTAAAGTGTGCAGCTTAAGATCAGTTCTCATAGGTTTTTGATGCTCAATAATACTTATTTATATTTTTATGTCAAACATGTATTTTATTGGATACTCCACAAAATAAAATGTAGACTATTATGATCCTTATAGTTCTAAGTTTGATTGCCATAATTACATATATCAGTGCCATTTTAGTTCATAGTTGTTTCTTATAAAAGAAAAGATGGGATAGAATTCATACTAAGTTCCAATAACTATAATTAAATCACATGACATCATTCATCATGAACACAATTTTTTTGATAAAACCTACAACTTCATATATTAGGCTTAAGCATCAGAATTAATAATACATCCATCCATCTATCATCATTGTAATCCTTTACCACATGGGTATTTATACTTGTTTAACCCTAACCAAGTGTTTAAAATCATTAATGACTCAAGTAATTATCCAACAAACTCCCATAGACTGAGAGTCATGAAGTTTGACAAACTATCTCCTCTTATGGACCCAGGCCTTTATGCCCTTATATCCATGATCTATGCTATATCTTTGTTATGTGTGTTCTTTTCCTTGTATAATGATGAAAAAATTCTTATGAATAAGGTCTACGTGTCTTGTATGAATCATTCCTTTAATTTCTCCTAATTTCCATGCACTTCCCTAGTCATTTTCTTTAGTTCTAAGTCCTAAGTCCTTGGGTTCCTCATGACTAATTCCTATTAACTGGGTCCTCTCATGTTATCCATTCCACACTATTGTCTTCTTGTGCCTTGTAGGTTCCATGCCACAATGATTCTAAACCTATCAAGTTCCATGCCATGGTCCTTCCACATTGTGTCATTCCCTACCAAAATGGATAATAATTAGC
Source organism: Torreya grandis (assembly GCA_037957365.1). Classification (NCBI taxonomy): domain Eukaryota; kingdom Viridiplantae; phylum Streptophyta; class Pinopsida; order Cupressales; family Taxaceae; genus Torreya; species Torreya grandis. Next base: position 474,383 of record JARHVA010006111.1, on the reverse strand, counting down.
CAAAATTTGGGGCCAACAAGATCTATAAAAAAACCAACCATGTTAAGAAGACATGTAGTCATGATACTAAATAATGAATCAAGAAAGAAGACATTATTGGTAAGATGAAAGAGAAGTAGAAATGTAGAGGAGAAGAATCTATGATAACCCAAATTTTCCTTTTGTACTCAGAATGAATATTTGAAGTGGTACATAGACAGTGGCTATTCAAGTCACATGATAGGAGATAAGAGAAAATTCATCACTTTAAATAAGAATGCCATAGGTTTAGTAAGGTTTGGAGATAACACATCTACTAATATAGTTAGTAAAGGTGTTTTGAGCTTGGACAATGGGAAAAACAAGACATAAAATGTATTATATGTATATGGATTGCAAAAAAAAATTGTTAAGTGTAAGTCAAATGTGCACCCAAGGACATACCCTAACTTTTCATGATAAAGGATGTGAGATAAGGAGAGAAAAATTAGGGGGTCGATTACTAAAGTCAAGAGAAATGAGAATAATCTTTATGTATTGAATGATATCACAAAAGAGAAGTGTTTTATGAGAAATGTAGATGAAAGTTAGTTATGGCATAAGAGGTCAGGTCATATCAACTTTGATAATATAGTTAAGATCAACTCTAAGGGATCTGTGAAGAACATTCCCAAAATTTCCAAACCTACAGATGCTATTTGCAAGGCATGTCAACATGATAAGTAGACTAGGAAGAGATTCAAGTCTAAAGAATACTCTACTATTAGAACTTTATAACTAATTCATATTGATCTATATGGTCTTAAAAGGATTCAAAGCATTCAAGGTGACAATTAATTCATGTTGCTTATATATGACTTCACAAGAATGAATTGGGTAACATTTTTAAAAGAGAAGTCAAAATCTCTAGGTAATTTCAAAAATTTCAAATCTTTGGTTAAAAATGAGATGAATGTGAAGATAAAGTTTCTTAGGTCTAACAAAGGAGGAGAGTTTTGGTCAAATGAGTTTAATGAGTTTTGTGAGGTCAATGAAATAAGAAGGCAGTTCATAGTTGCTAGAATACCTCAATAGAATGGGGTGGTTGAAAGAAATAACATAACAATTCAAGAAATGGAAAGGACTGTGTTGAATGAGTCAAAGTTTTTTTATGGCTAATGGAGAGAAGATATGGGTACCATAGTTTACATTTTGAACAAAGGATATATTAGGATCAATAGTGATAAGACTCCATATAAATTATGGAATGGTAGACCTATAAGTGTTGAACATTTTAAGGTATTTGGGAGTAAATTTTATATCAAGAGAGATGAGGAGGAGTTAGTCAAGTTTGACCCAATGCCTGATGAAGGTATTTTATTGGGATATTCATAAGTTAGTGCTGCCTATAGATGTTACAACAAGAGGTTGTAAAATATAGTGGAGAGAACAAATGTGAAGGTTGATGAGAGTAAGAAATCATATTTTCAGTCAAAGAATGATGAAGGAGAATTAGAGATATATGAGGATGAAGAATAAATTGAGGATATAAAGGACTTAAAAGCTTCTTTTAGGTAGATTCAAAAGGATCATCCTAAATCTCAGATCATTGGTAATAAAAGTGGAGGTATACAAATAATAATAAAAATGGTGAGTGATGTTAATCAAGATAATATTGCCTTACTATCAAAATTTGAACCTAAAATATATGTATAATTAAGTGAAGATAAGTTTTGGTTAGATTCCATGAATGAGGAGTTAAATCAAATTAAGAAAAATGAAACTTGGAAGTTAGTACCTAGGTTTAAAGATAAAAATATTATTGGTACAAAATGGGTGTTCAAAAACAAGTTGAATGAGAATGGAAAATTCACTAGAAATAAGGATAGACTAGTATGCAAGGGATATGCTCAAGTATAAGGAGTAAAATTTGAGGAAACCTTTACCCCTGTAATAAGGTTAGAGGCTATTAAAATGTTTATTGCCTATGCATGTTTTATAGGCTTCAAGATAGACTAGATGGATGTCAAGTACACTTTCCTAAATGGGAACTTGGAGGAAGAAGTGTACATTGAGAAACTTGAGTATTTCATATTGACTAATAATGAGGACTATGTATGTAGGTTGAAGAAGGCTCTATATGGTCTAAAACAAGCCCTTAGAGCTTGGTATGCTATACTAGACAAGTATCTTTTGTGTTGGAAATATTGTCATTGATGTCAAAGGTCTAGCATTGGTGATAAAGGTCCCATATCATTTATTATCTAAAGGTGTTTTTAATGTTCATATTTTGGCTATAGTGTGTTGATATTTATTTAATATTAAAAAATATATTTTTGGTCACATAAATTCAAAATAAGGGCCCATGAATAAGTCAAAGAGTCATGGGGTAAAGACAAAAGAGACATGAAATACATTTTCCCATGAAGAGTTATCTTGAGGAATTCCAAGAGTCACCAAGTGAAGAAAAAAGAGGAAGGGCACACTTTATCATGAAGGGACACTTTGAGGAATACAAAAAGTGACAAAGATAAAGACAAAATGGGAAAGGATGCATTTACTCATGAAGGGTCACCATGTGACTTTTCAAATGCAAGGATTCGAAGGGTCATGCAAGTTTGGTACCATTTTCTATGAGGATTGAAGGATAAACAAAGGTTGAATGCCAAAGGTCATTTGGTAAGCTATAAATAAAGGTTTGAGAATCCATTTGTAAGGTGTCAAAGAGATCATAGTTTGTAATTGTCATATCTATCTTAAAAGAACAAATGAGAGAAATGAGAGAGATATTGTAATGTGCTATCATTTATTGAGAAAGCAACATTGAGAGATAGTTGTGTGGTATACACAATAGGGGTTAGTGCTCCTGTGGGTTGGTGCTCATGAATAGTTGCTATGTTGGTGCTCATGTGGGTTGGTGATCATGAATAGTTGCTATGTTGGTGCCCAGCAAAGGGTTTGGTGCTTCTACAAGTTAGTTTTTGTGAATATTGTAGTTTGAGTTGGTTCTCATTCATATACTTGAGATTGTTCTCTATGGTTTTTACCACATTGGGTTTCTATGTTAAAATGTAGTATCTCTCTCTCTCTCTCTCTTGTGTGGTGTTTGTTGTTTCAATTTTATTGCATATATTAAATGTATGGTTAAGTGGAATTTGATTAAGTAAAAGTTTATAAGATATATGATATACTGATTCAACCCCCTCTCAATATATCCCATGCTTAATAATTGGTATCAGAGCAGGTTCCTTTGAAAAGAGTTTAACAACTTAAAGGTAGATTAGGGAAAGCACAAGATGGACAAGTAGCTAAGGAAGGAGAATCAAGAGTTGAAATATGTGGTCAAGGATCTTAAAGAGCAGGTATGTATCTTGGAGTCTAAATTGGTTTTAGAAGTAAAAAAAGATAAGATGTTTATTTAGGATCTTAAGAATCAACTAGAGGCTGCATATTTAAGTTTGAGATCAAAAAATGAATAAAAATATGATGAAAACAAAGATGAAGCTAAGGTGAATATAGAAGGAGAACTCATTTATACTTTAGAAGAATTAAAATCTGTTGAGAAGAAGAATCAAAGATTGAAGCACCTGATCGAGAAAAATGAAAAGGAGTCAAAAGAAATAATTGAAGATCTACAAGCACATTTTGAATAAGCCAAAAATAATGAAAATAATCTAACAACAAAGTTGCAAAAAGTAAGTGAAGAATGTAAAAGGTATGTTATTGAAATTGTCTCTTTAAAAGAAGATATTGAGAAAGTAGTTAATGATAAAGTAGTCAGTGATTCAAATTTTGAGGATAGAAATAACATGTTGAATAAGATATTGAGAAGTCAAAAGTAAATATCAGATAAGATAGGTATCAAGTAAGATAGGTATCAGATTTGAAAAGAAAAAGAGATATGCTAAAGCTTTTATAAAAGAGGAAACAAAAAGGGAAGAAGTGAAGAATACATAAGGTTATAAAGAACATAGCTACAAAAGACAACCAGGACAAAGATACACAAATTAGAAAAAGTTCTATTTTCATGGTTATTTTTTTATTGTAATGGATATGGTCATAAGAAAATAGAATGTTGGAAAAGAGATAACAATTTTAGAAACAAGGAGAATGAAACTCATGTAGAGTTAAGCAAAAGCCACAACTCTTTTGCTCCTCTATCAGGCTTTGATGATGAGGCCATAATATGTTATAAGTGAAATAATTTTAGACACATAGCCTGGCATTATATAAGTGTGTTCGAGTTAATCAATAAGGATTAGAGTTTCAAGGCTCCATTCATCAAGAAGAAAGGTTAGACAAATTCATGGTAGAAGAAATAACCTAAAGGTTTTATGTTAGTTTAGGTAGCTTTGCATGAAATCAATGAAGAATAGCCATGGTTCATTAAAATCAGATGTTTGAGGCACATGATAGGAGACAAGAGAAAGTTAATAACTCTAAAAAAGATCAATGGTGGCATAGTGAAACTTGGAGACAATACCACTACCAGGATAGTAGAAAAGGTACATTAAGTTTGGATAATGGTAGAAACCAAGACTCAGAATGTTCTATATGTAAAAGGTCTTAAGCATAATCTATTAAGTGTAAGTCAAATATGTGATTATGGATATACATTAAAGTTTCATGTAAAAGGTTGTGAGATTATAAGAAAAGATTCAGATGAGTTGATTGTAGATGCTCAGAGGATAGGCAATGATTTATATGTGTTATTAGATATCTTCACAAAGGCATCACTAAAGGACACATTCAAGGATTTGTGAGAGGAGTTGGGAGTAATTTCTATTACTTCTTGACATTTAAGATCAGCATCAGTTAAGGGGGAGCTAAGTGTTAGCTCCAGAATAGAACCTTTTCCATTGATGTCAAAGGGGGAGAAGTGTAGAAACATGTACAAGAAAAGGTATAGGGAATAGGTATATGATGATATAGTAAGGGGAAGTTACTGTATGTTTTTTAGTATGTGAAGGTTGGCATGTGTAGTACATGTTTCAGGATGTTGTAGTTTTAGTTTGAGGTTGCCATCAATGACAAAGGGGGAGATTGTTGGAAATATTATCATTGATGTCAAAGGTCTAGAATTGGTGATAAAGGCCCCATAGCATTTATTATCTAAAGGTGTTTTTAATGTTCATATTTTAGCTAAAGTGTGTTGATATTTATTTAATATTAATTAATATATTTTGGTTGCATAAAATTCAAAATGAGGGCACATGAAGAAGTCAAAGAGTCATGGGGTAAAGACAAAAGAGATATGGGATGCAATTTCCTATGAAGAGTCATCTTGAGGAATTTCAAGAGTCACCAAGTGAAGATAAAAGAGGAAGGGCATAATTTCTCATGAAGGGACACTTTGAAGAATACAAAAAGTCACCAAGATAATGAAAAAAGGGGAAAGGATGCATTTTATCATGAAGGGTCACCATGTGACTTTTCAAATGAAAGGATTTGAAGGGTCATGCAAGTTTGGTGCCATTTTACATGAGGATTGAAGGGTCAACAAAGGGTGAATGCCAAAGGTCATTTGGTAAGCTATAAATAAAGGCTTGGGAAGCCATTTGTAAGGTGTAGAAGAGAGCATGGTTTGTAATTGTCATATCTAGCTTAAAAGAGAAAAAGAGAGAAAAGAAAGAGATATTGTAATGTGATATCATTTGTTAAAAAAGCAACATTGAGAGATAGTTGTGTGGTGTACACAATAGGTGTTGGTGCTCCTATGGGTTGGTGCTCATGAATAGTTATTGTGTTGGTGCTTAGAAAAGGGGTTGGTGCTCCTGCAAGTTGGTGCTAAAAAATATTGGATTTTGAGTTGGTTCTCATTCATATACTTGAGATTTTTCTTTGTGGTTTTTCCCACATTGGGTTTCCACATTAAAATCTGCTCTCTCTCTCTCTCTCTCTCTCTCTCTCTCTCTCTCTCTCTCTCTCTCTCTCTCTCTCTCTCTCTCTCTCTCTCTCTCTTTCTCGTGGTGTTTATTGTTTCAATTTTGTTGTATATCTTGAATGTATGGTTAAGTGGAATTTGATTAAGTAATATTTTATAAGATATATGATATACTGATTCACCCCGCCTTAGTATATCTTGTGCTTAACATTTTGGACCAAGGTTTCATGAGAGGAGTTATAGATGGTAACCTATATATCAAGACTAAAAATGATCATCAATTGATAGTGTGGTCTATGTGGATGATATCATATTTAGTGGAACTAATGAATAAGACCTTTGCAGAGGTGATGAAGTCAAAATTTAAAATGTCTATGCTTGGAGAAGTATCCTTCTTTATTGGACTTCAAATTAGTCAATCTAAAAAAGTTATGTTTATTTCATAGGTCAATTATATAAAAGAAAAGTTTAAAACATTTTGAAATGGAAGATTTCAAGGTTGTAAGTACACCTATGGTTATAAGATGTAAGCTAAGTAAGGACGATGAATATTCAAGAGTGAATTAGAAAAAATATAGATCAATGATTGAGAGTTTTGTATATACTACTACCTCTAGACCTGACATCATGCAATTAGTAGGTCTTGTGGAAAGATTTTAAGAAAATCTTAAGGAAATTCATCTACAAGAAGTCAAGAGGATACTTAGGTATATCAAAGGAACTATGGAATATGGATTATGGTACCCAAAGATCAATAAGTTTGATCTAGTAGACTATATAATAGTAGATTGGGATGGGAGTCTAGATGATAGAAATAGAACTAGTGGAAGGGACTTCTTCTTAGGAAAGTTCCTAGTCTCATAGATAATCAAGAATTAAATATCATTGGCTTTATATACTTGTAGGTTTGAGTACATTGTAGCAGCTTTATGTTGTACTCAAGTGTTATGGATGAGATAAAGCTTAAGAGATTATAAGGTGGAGTTGGATGGTGCTAGTCCTATTTTTTGTGATAATACTAGTGCCATAATTGTTTCAAAGAATCCTATCATGTATTAAATGACCAAGAACATTCCTATCAAGTATTATTTCATAAGAGAATAGGTAAGTGAACAAAGTATTGAGCTTGAATTTGTGCTACCAAGGATCATATTGAAAATATCTTGACTAAGACTCTTCCAAAGGCTACTTTTGAACATTTGAGATAAGAATTGGGTGTGATTATTTTTCCTAGTAGTAACTAAGAAAGTGAAAGTGATTAGGAGGAGATAATAAGGAGGTTATTTAGCTCCAAGTCTAGGAAAGAAATGCAAAAGCTATGAGGTCAAAGGGGGAGGCATATCAGTTTGTCAAGAAGATGTCTGAGGTATACAATGAGATAGGGGGGCTTATTGATATTATCTTTCATTAAGTTTTGTTAAAGGTATTGCATTATCATCAATTTAAAAGTGTTATATTGATCTATATGGGTGAGATGTATCTAGGAAGAAAATCTTCTTTGAATGATTGCCATCAATGGCTGGTTTCTATCAATGACAAAGGGGGAGATTGTTGAAAATGTATTCTATGGCATGCATGGAGTTGTCATTGATGTCATGAAAGTGTCATTGATGTCATTATGAGTTTTTATTATTTCTCTTGAGGTTGAGTTCATGAGCCATGTACATGAAGAGACCTAATGAGATGACATAGGTCTGGTAGCATGTTGAATTGGGCAGTCTGAGCCTTATGAGAAGAATATTGGTAGTGTGTGAGAATGGTATGAGGTTATATGACATGAGAATAAGGTGTTGAGATAAGTACAATAGGTTTTAAGGTATGTTTAAGGTCTAAGTATGGCTTACAGGTTTAGACCTAATATGCAAAAAAGACTTAGTGTGAAATAATGAAGGGTCAAGTTAATTTCATAAGGTGCCAAAGATATTAAGAGAATTATTAGAGTTGGAGGGGTTATATCAAGGTTATTTTCCAAGACCGAGGTCAAAGTTTGAAAAAGAAAGCATGAAAACTGGTATTAAGGTTTTTTATTGCACATAATGAGGTATTGAAAACTTGAGAATGATTTTATTATACTCATTGACATGTGTAACCTTTGCATGAGGATCCAAATAATTCATGGTAGTTTGGGAAGGGTCCCAGGTTGATGTTCCTAGAATTTTTTTCTAGGTTGATGGCTTGATATATATAAATGATTGTTACGAATGGAAGGTAATCTAAACCCTCTCTAAAACCCTAACAGTGATCTAATAGGAAAGATTTGGTTGGAAATGGTGTAGAATGGATTGGATGACCTAGTTTGATGATTGGAGTATGTAGAGAGTTCTTCAGGTTTCTCCAAGTGGAATTGGCCTATCAGAAGAGTGAATAGAAGCTATAAGAAACCCCTTATTTCTTGGATTTTTGATGTAATAGGTAGGGTTGACTAAGTCAAAGCATTAAAGTTGTTGGAGGTTAAATCTTGAGACATATATCTTATGAACATGGTGGTTTTTGAGTAGGTTATAGACCTTAAATATGCTAAACTAGTCATGAAAGTTGACCTATCATTAAATAGGCCTAATGAAGAAGATAATGATAAAACCAGACAGAAGTGAGAATGAGATTAGGGATGGGTTGTGGTAGATTAGGGATGGATCCAAATGCATGAGGTCAATATTCAAGACCTGTATCACTATTACCCCTTGAATATAAGATCTAGAGATGCTCATATATAAGCAAAAATTTGTTTCTAAAGTGACCTATCTAACATAGTAAGGTTTGTGTAGAGTGAGGAAATGAGATTGGTTTGTGAAACCAATATTGATATTTAACCATGTAATCTATTTGTTTCAATGTGTTATAAGGATTATTAATAATAATATAAAACTAGTGGTAGTTCATCAAAGTGTTCACACAGGTGTTATATGTCTTGGTTTCCATGACTATGTTTTGGAGCTATAGGTAGTTTTCTATGCATGAGTAATATTGATGTGTTTGAATCATTTTGTGTAGAATTGAAGAATACAATACAAATGAAGTTGTTCAATAGGTATCATAGGTTAATTTTAATGAATTTGTCTTCATGAGAAATGCCTATGAAGGTGTGATAATTCAAAGTCTCTTGAATGGGTTCTTGAGGCTTGTTTACAGTTTTGAGTGAACATATGAAAATGGATGGTTTGAGGTCTTCTACCCTATTTGGTGAAATACATGATGATGACCCTAAGGTCATGGAGCTTCTATCCATGTGATTTTTTGATATGGTTATATGGAAAATTTAAGTGTATTATTGAGATAATCAAGTTAGACTTTTTGGTAATGATAACACTTAATTGTGAGTAGACCTAATTGTGTGGTTCAAGGAGTGAAATGAGATAAATGGTGTTGGAGACCTCAGGTGAGATTATAATGGGTATAATTAAAGCATGTATGAAGTGTTTATGGGTGGTGACCGACATTTATAATGGTTTTTTCACTTGTGAAATGTTTTTTTGGTATATTCCAAGGGTGATTTAAGTATGGAGAGGTTTTTTTTCTAACCAATATGGGTGAGAGTAAGAGTCAAGTATAAAAAAGAAGGTATAATAAGCCTAATTTGATTTGTTAGAATTTGAGGGAATGATATAAAATTTTGAAAATAAGATAGATGGATTGAATAACATAAGAGAGGTATGGTGAATATGTCATGATGTTATAACAATGAATCTATAGGTGATGATCAAGGACATTTGACCTAATTCTACCAAGAAGTGGGCTAGTTGAACAAAGAGGTCTAATAGATTGCTTGAGAGAGATAAAAGAGTGAGAAGAGAAAAATAAGGTGGTCATATTTATTTTAGTGATAAAAATGTGTCCAAAGGTGATAAGAGGTTCTAAATGGCTGATTTGATGCTAAGTTACCTAGGGGGTTAGTGCCTCTTTGCAAGTTGATGCTTGCTAAAGGACTGGTTGAGTTAGTGCTTGACTAGTGAGGGGTTGGTACTTTTTATGGGGTTGGTGCCTCACTAAATTTTGATTTATTGATTGTAAGACTATAGTCCAAGCTATGTGTTAGTATGTTTTATTCCCCATGAGGGTTCCCACACATATCTTATGTTCATGTGTTATGTTCCTACTTCATGCTCATATGAATGGCTGATTATGCATTACTATATCTATAGATTGGATTGAGTGATTAATGAATGATATATGGAATTTAAAGAAGAGTTTTTACACTAATTCACACCCCCCCACCACTTCAGTGGTTTCGCTTTTAATAATCTCTACATTGGTAGGCACAATCAAATCATTTCCATTAATGAATTCTTATTCTTCTATTCATCATTAAGGTTAAATCTTGAGACATATATCTTATGAACATGGTGTTTTTTGAATAGGTTTTATAACTTAAATATGTTAAACCAATCATGAAATTTGACCTATCATTAAATAGGCCTAATGAATAAGATAATGAGAAAACTAGATAGAAGTGAGAATGAGATTAGGGATGGGTTGCATTAGATTAGGGATGGACCCAAATGCATGGGGTCAATATTCAAGACCTATATCACTATTACCCCTTGAATATAAGATCTATATATTCTCATATATAAGCAAAAAGTTGTTTTTACAGTGACCTATCTAACACAGTAAGGTTTATGTAGAGTGAAGAAACGAGATTGGTTTGTAAAATCAATATTGATATTTAACCATGTAATCTATTTATTTCAATGTGTTATAAGGATTCTTAAGAATAATATAAAACTAGTGGTAGTTCATCAAAGTGTCCACATAGGTATTCTACATCTTAGTTTCAATGACTATGTTTTAGATCTATATGTAGTTTTCTATGCATGAGTAAGATTGATGTGTCTGAATCAGTTTGTCTAGAATTGAAGAATACAATACACATGAAGTTATTCTATAGGTATCATAGGTTAATTTAAATGAATTTGTATTCATGATAAATGCATATGAAGGTGTGATAATTCAAAGGTTCTTGAATGGGTTCTTTAGGCCTAATTGTAGTTCTGAGTGAACATATGAAAATGGTTGGTTTGAGGTCTTCTACCCTATTTGGTGAAATACATGATGATGACCCTAAGGTCATGGAGCTTCTATCAATGTGATTTTTTGATATGGTTATATGAAAAATTTAAGTGTATTATTGAGATATTCAAGATAGACTTTTTGGTAATGATAAGGTTTAATTGTGAGTAGACCTAATTGTGTGGTTCAAGGAGTGAAATGAGATAAATGGTGTTGAAGACCTCAGGTGAGATTATAATGGGTATAATTAAAGCATGTATGAAGTGTTTATGGGTGGTGACCGACATTTATAATGGTTTTTTCACTTGTGAAATGTTTTTTTGGTATATTCCAAGGGTGATTTAAGTATGGAGAGGTTTTTTTTGACCAATATGGGTTAGAATAAGAGTCAAGTATAAAAAAGAAGGTATAATAGGCCTAATTTGACTTGTTAGAATTTGAGGGAATGATATAAAATTTTGAAAATAAGATAGATGGATTGAATAACATAAGAGAGGTATGGTGAATATGTCATGATGTTATAAAAATGAATCTATAGGTGATGATCAAGGACATTTGACCTAATTCTACCAAGAAGTGGGCTAGTTGAACAAAGAGGTCTAATAGATTGATTGAGAGAGATAGAAGAGTGAGGAGAGTAAAATAAGGTGGTCGTATTTAATTGAGTGATAAAAATGTGTCCAAAGGTGATCAAAGGTTCCAAATGGCTAATTTTATGCTGAGTTACCTAGGGAGTTGATGCCTCCTTGCAAGTTGATGCTTTCTAAAGGACTAGTTAAATTGGTGCTTGACTAGTGAGGGGTTGGTGCTTCTTATGGGGTTAGTTCCTCACTAAATTTTGACTCATTGATTGTAAGACTATAGTCCAAGATATGTGTTAGTGGGTTTTATTCCCCATGAGGGTTCCCACATATATATTATGTTCATGTGTTATGTTCCTACTTCATGCTCATATGAATGGTTGATTATGCATTGTTATATCTATAGATTATCTTGAGTGATTAATGAATGATATATGGAATTGAAAGAAGAGTTTTTACACTACTTCACTTCCACCCCACCCTTAATGGTTTTGCTTCAAACAATCTCTACATTGGTAGGCACAACCAAATCATTTCCATTAATAAATTCTTATTCTTATATTCATCTCTTTCATCACTATACACATCCTTGTATGGCTTGTTGTTTGTGGATTCTTTAGTTATTAGACCATTGCATCTACATTTTCACCTAATCATTTTTAATTTGTATAATAGGTTATATCCTTAAGTTATGCTTGTCAATCTTCCCTACTGGGGCATAATAAAAAACTATTCTTATTCTAGGTCATCTTAATGATTATAACCTATAGTGGGTAATAATTATTTTAATTAATCATCCCTAAATGGAGTATATACCTATGTCACTGATTATAACTACCTATGGGAAAATTAGTCTCTCAATATTTTTTTGTTGATTATAACCACCTTTGGGCAAATAAGTACTTTTAATATCAATGCATGCATGCATTTTATCATTTGGATTAATCTAACACATGGTTTAATTTCATTCTCTTATTTCTTATTTTTGAGGAACCATCCATCAATCATATATATTGGCCACTCCCTCGAGGGGGAAACATTATAGGCTTCCCAAACATTGTTTGGAGATTATTCTTCAATCATTATATTTTTCATCCTATTTCATTATTTTAGAATATGTTACTATGACTATAGCTTAAAACATATTCCAAAATATGGGAAAACTATAGACACCTAAAACTAGCCATAGTTGGCTTCCACTCAGAATTCAGACTAGTTCCTACCAACCATTACAAATTAAGCCCATGAATCACTAAATGCTCCAGATTTACTTGTGAATCATTCATCAAATATCTAAATCACATTGAGACATCCCTAATTTGGGTACCTTATCATACACAACCAAAAACTCTCATAGATTCATCCCTAATCATTTTGAAACACCACAATAGTCAATTTGTCCTATGACCTATTAAGTGGGGCACATGAAAACATATTAAATCTTGAAAGAGCTAAATGGATAATCAAAATTAATTAACAAGCTAAACCAAATTAAATACCTAGTTTAATTATCCATGTGTAATTAATGAAATAACTAAAAAAGGAAATTTTAAAATATAAATATCCTATCCTTTCATCATGACCTTTGTGAGTTGTCAAGCTCTTTGGAAATATCCTAAAATATCTCATTTTGGAGACCTATTTCTATTCAATACAAATCATAATTACTTGACAACTATTAACTCTATTGGGGTTACATTTGACTCACCTAGGTGAGGCTTGAACCCATTCCATATTTAAACTCCACTTTGACTCACCTTGGGTTGGGGTTAGTTCCTAAGACTATAAATATAATGCCTTGTCTAGTAAATTTTAAGCTATTTTAGTGTAAAGTTATCATGCACAAATAACTTCAAAGCTTTGAGAAGAGTAGTGTTATAATGAAAAAATTTCCTTGAAAGTAGTGTTATAATGCTAAAATCTTAAGCCAAGCCACAACACAATACATGGTGCCAAGGAAAGAAGGAAATACACAAACTCCATTGCCAAAGACTCTTTGAAGCATAAACTAAGCAAGACACTCAACAATGTATTTTGATCTCCCAAGGAAGGTAAAATATTTATGATCTTTTGCAATTTAGTTGTGTTTTCATTTGTCTTTTGTTAACTAAGCTCACCCATAAGATCTAGGCTTGTAAGTGTTAGTGTGTTTATTTGAGTTTTTATTTATTAAACTAACATGTTATTAAGATACCTTCTTAGATTCCTATGATCATAGGATCCATGAATTTTTTTTTTCCATGTGAAGCATAAATAGTGCCCTTACACTATTTGGAACACTCTTCAGACTCTTTTCAGAGATCCTAATAAGATTTATATCACTCCTCTTATTATTATCTCTTTTAATACTAATTTATTCTTTCCTCCTACTTATATTTCTTGTGATGACACATTCTTTATGGATAGTGTTTTCCCTTCTATCAATCCACCACTACAAGATGAGATTCTTTTAGACCTTAACTATCTATTTAAAAAATATACATGTGTTTCCATTCAATACGATTCTCTTCTAGAGCCATCAGATATTCATACTTCAGAGAACTCTACTATTTTTAGTGAGAGTACACTTATTAAGAGCATAAACAATTCATCTCTTCTTATAGATACTCATTCTGTGGATCTATGTGATTCATTTGTAGTTTTTTTTTAGTTTTGAGAGTTGTTAATAAATGGTCCACACTTCACATGGACATTATTTTAGAAAATATTCCATGTCATTCTTTTGATATGTTCACTTTAGTGGTATTACATTAAATTCTTATGCATGATCTTGATAGACCTATGCCACACTTCATTTTTGGACCATAACCAAAGATATTTGTACTATTGCATTCATACTACATTGTGGAATGGGTAGACTTTTAGTACACTCATCATGTTATTCCTCTTTCAAATTGAAAAAAACATTATTTGATGTAGATGGCGATTATTCAATCTTTAGGTAGAGAATCTCATCATCAACCTTGGTCATTTTACAAGCTCTACTATAGACAACTTCAACATCTTTAATGGGGACTTCTTATTTATCTATTTTATATGTATTTGGGTACCTCATCAATCCTCATTGTCTAGACCCATTTCTACTAGCCACCTAACCTATGCTTAAGGGGTGGGGGTATTGGTGTAGGATTTTTACCTAATAGAGGCATAATCACTCAAAGTGGGTGGGGTGCATCAATGAGCCCAAATAATCAAACTTAAATTTTAATTCTTACAAATACTTAATTAGTTACCACAATCATTCATGAATCATACACATCATTCATTGAAATGAGTAAGAGAGACAATGTAAGATCAATCACATAACACGTGACATACATGAGAAACCCTCTTAGGGGAGAAAACCCATTGGAACCTACAATTAGACTACGATCTTATAATAACAAGTTCCAATTTAGACCAGCTACAACTAATCAAGGAACTATAATCCCTATTTAGTGAGACTATAATCCCTGTTTAGTGAAACTACAATCCTACAAGTTGCTTCAACACTTGTCTAGCTAAACTACAACAACAACTAGACTTTTAACAAGTTTTAACTTGTAATGAGGCTATAAAAACCTTAGATGTTGATATACCACAACAACACCTATGAACACATCCACCTTTGGACCAATATCTACAACACCTAATGATGGACCTTTATTTATCAGTCTTCACCTTTGTTCACACTCAATCTATAAGAGCACTATTCTTCCAACAAAATTATGACCTATAGGTCATACAAATAGTCCTCAATATATCTTTCTCTTCAACTCATCCTCATGTTACTCTACCCATCCTTTTCTCCGCAATTCACACACACAAGCCTTTGTCAAATCTCTCCCAAGTCACTCTCTCAAAGTCTAAAAACCATCATCTTTGGTTCCACTATATATAGAGCAATCATGATAATCAACACCTTGGTCAACCATTAGGCATGTATTAACCCTTAATACATATTTCATATGAATACATGGCTCAAAAAAATCTTCATAGGTTAGCCATAACATCTATGGGTCACCCTTAAGTAACTACACCTTTTAATAAGGCACCTATAGCTCTTATAGGTCTCATGGAGACCTATTCACCCATTTAGCACTTCATCCATCAAAACAAGAAAATATGACCACTTTCAAATACATGAGTCCACTCCTTATGTCTCTTTTGACATTATCAAATGATCATAGTCATATTTTCTCACATCTAAGTATGTTCAAACAACTCAAACACTAACTTGGTGCATAGGAACATTATGAATGAAAACACAGTCAACTTCTTAAGCATTGTTCATACTTAATATAGATTGATCACACATCCAAAAACCATATAGATCATCCTTATGGAGTCTAAAACACTCCTTAGTATCCAATTTATCAAGAGATATTGAAATAATATCAAAACAAGCTCGAATAATCTTTTCAAGTCACTTACAGTCCATATATGAACACACAATAAACTTTGAACCTTAATATATTTGACTATACACACTTACATATCTTAAAATTAGGTTCATTATATGTGACATATAGTCCTCTTCATCTTTGATTTTTACAGTATGAGAAAATTTTGTCTAGAGTAAAAGATATGGCCCAAAGACCAAACATTAATTTTTCCCTTGTTAAATTTAAATATTTAAATGACAACGGTCACAATTAAACCTCAAACACTAAGCTTGCATCCCATATATTCACTTATTAGATAAATCTCACACCATTGATCTTTTTTGAGATTTAACACATAGGTGCCAATGCTCAAATGTTAAACTTTAGTCACTTTGACCTCATCTTATGCACCTTTGTAATGTTGACTCAATATGCACCATCAATCTCTACGGATCAACTAGGTATTTAATTATAAATTTTCACCATTAGATCAATTTATATGATCACATGATCACCATTGATATTTATCCTTTACCTTTACTCAGTCATTAAATAACATGCACTTCTTGATATTTCTTTACTTCCTGACATCTTGGAACAAATGTGCTTCATCAATCTCCTTAAGATCTGCTCAAACTTTACCTATTGTATATTTTACTATGGGAACCTTACTTATCTACTTGATTATCCATTTTTGAACCTTAATAACTTCTTATGTGCTTAGATACATGATCTCAAATTTGGACCATATGATCTCCTTACATAGGAGAATCCATCCATATCACAAATTGCTCCTAGAGCCCACATATAAGTGAGATATATCACCATTAAAATGCCTTTTCAAATTTTTTTGTCACAAATCCAATTATGCTTAGAACTTGCCTATGAGGCCAACTTTGCTCATGCATATATTTTGATGTGCTTGATCGCATGATCTTAAATCTAGTGAAAATAAATTAGGCTAAAAAATGACCAAACCCATATGATCATCTTCTCCTGAAATATCCACATGTATGAGATATGATGTCAAAAAATTGCTTCCCCAACTCTATTTGAACATAGAAAATACTATCAAAATATGTGGGAGACCAAATTTACACATGCATATCTTTTGTCATGCTACATTGCATGACTTAAAATTTGGTTCATAAAAACTAGGCATAAAACATAACAAACCCATATATCACCTTCTCCTAAAACATCCACATATGTGAGATATGGCATCATCAAAATGCTTTCTTGAATCTTTCTTTCCTTATGCAAATTTTGTTATGGGAAAACACTATCAAAATGATTGGGAGCCCAAATTTGCATTTGCATATCTTTTGATGTTCTTAGGTGCATGACTTGAGATTTAACACATAAGAATTAGGCACAATACTGAACAAACCTATGTGACCATTTCCTCCTAATTCATCCATATGTGGTAATGGTGATGTCATCAAATTTCCTACTCAATTTTTTTCCCACTAGACTAAAATATCTAGATGAACACAATAAAGAACCGAATGAATACCAATCATGCACACTAGCTCTCAAAGAATAGAACACTTTTTATGGGACCTTTTTCACATGAACAATACTTCATACTCATTCCTAAACATCTCAAACAAATCAAACTCTAAATATCAACCAAGCCTTATTCAAACATACTAGGACAAGAACATTTCACACTTTGTCATTATCACATAGACTATCAAGGCTCTTAATCCACTCACCGGGACACCTCCATGACATCATTAACAACTTTCTAATTTTCCCATCATGTGGTTTTACCTACATGGTCTAGTTAGCTTGCATAGGTGTCACTTAAGTGTCTAATAAAGGTCATTTGGGAAGATAATCCTAAATTCATTATGATGTAAGGACATGTTTATCTTCTACCTATATATGTACTTTTATTAAATCTATTTGGATAATTAATCTAGAACCAACCAGGAATGTTATTAAATTTGAATGATTTTTCACATTGTGGATTTTTTTCCTCTCATGTGTTCATAATTTTAATAATCCATATAGTTTCACCTTCATGCATTCAATCTTATCCACTTATCAATCCTTAAATGTCTCGCATTTTATAACATATACAATGCCCTTGGCAAAGACATATGTAAGGGAATGGAAAATAATGGTTTCATGAGTTTATACTACCTCAAAATAGGAAGTGACCATGATGATATGATGATTAAAGGCTATTAAATTTAGATGTATCCTAGGCAAGAACATATGTCAGGAGAGATGTAAGATTGGATGGGTTAATAGGCTATGATATTTAGACATGTCCAAGGAAAGGACACATGCCGAGGAGAGATACAAGTAAAATAAGTGATGGGCCACAATATTTAGACATGTCCAAGTCAAGGACACATTCCAAAGAGAGATATAGCTAAAATGAGTGATGGGCTACAGGCTTTAGATGTGTCCAAGGTAAGGATGCATGCCAAGGAGAGATATGGGTAAAAGTGATGACGGGCCATAAGTTTTAGACATGTCTAAGGCAAATATGCATGCCAAAAAGTTTTTTAGGTAAATTAGATGATGGGCCATAATATTTATATGTGTCCAAGGTAAGCATGCATGTCGAGGAGAGATGCAAGTAAAATGGATGATGGTCCACAAGATTTAGACATGTCCAAGGTAATGACACATGCCAAGGAGAGATATAGGTAAAAGGGATGATGGGATAGAATATTTATATGTATCTAAGGTAGGGACGTATTCCAAGGAAAGATAAATTTGAAAGTAATGATGGGTTTCATGATTTGGACATGTTTAAGGGAAGTACACATGCCAAGGAGAGTTGTAATCCAAAAAAGAGACCTCAAACAATGATTTAAATAGCTATGACTCAAAGTGTAGGTTGGTTGTTAATACAATTACAAGATTAAAGTGACCATGGTAAGATGAGGAAGAGAGGAATGAGGTGATTAAGCTATCCCTAGGTACTTGATGTGGCTTTTCACTAGCTACATAGTCTTAGGAGACCTCAGGTCAATATAGTTCTCCTTAAATGACAAGTTAGATAGGGAAATTAAATGAAACCATGATGAGAGATGATGATGATGGGGTTAAATATAAGGTGATGAAAAAGTTAGGATGAAAAAAGTAGGCTAGAAAAGATAAAAATATGATGAAAATGAGAAAAATAGATTTAAAATGGAACTAAAATGGTCAAAAATAGGGAAACAAGCTTGATAAGTGTAAAGAAGGTGTGAATTGGGTTGAAAATGAGGAGGTAAGTAGGAGGTTGGGGGTAAATATAGGTCATTTTCACCCTATCCATAGATAAATTTTTACTCCAGTCCACATGATAGTGATGGCTATAATTCTATATGATTGTCATTATAATGAGCAAGTTTGTGAGCACCAGCATCCAAACAACTATGGGGAACTAGTAGGTGGTTTTCAATTTGTTATTTGGTATTTACCTTTGCATTTATTTGTATTAATTATGGGGATTAAGGAATTTAATTAATATAATTTTAGTGAAATATGAGTTTATTTTTTCCAAATGTGACATCGTTCAATGCATATGTGAGATCATAAGGCTTAGCTAGAAGATTACTAGGGTTTGGGTGACTAGGCACATAAATATGGGAAACACAAGTTCAAAAATAGGGCCAAATGTTTATGAAGGGTAGAAAAAGGTTCATGAAATCAACCCATAGAATTTTTATGGAATTAATAATGATCTTGTACCTACAAAGATGTATGATTGGTATTAGAGGTACAACCACTAAGAGGGGGGATGAATCAGTGAGCCTAGATATTTAAATTACAATTGTAGTCTTTTTAAACTATTAAGAAATAAACATATATCAAATTGATCAAGCAACATTAATAAGAGATCTCATTCATTCAACGCATACACAAGATCAAACACATAACACATATTTCCTATGGGAAATCATCATGGAGAATAAAACCCACTCTCAAGTTTTCAACACATGGATTACTATCCTATAATAAATTACAAACAAGAGACTAGTAAGCTCCTTTAGACCAAAAAACCTTGATCATATCCTCTCTACCAAAGGTATTTAGTGAAATACCTGTTTCATAAGGAACAACTACCCCTAAGGAAGATCAAGTCCTTTAGACCTTCCTTTGAACACCTCCACCTTAAAACTAATGTCTTCAACACTTGATGATAAATATCTATTAATGTAACCCCTCCATAAAATATTTATATCTCAAACATGCCTCTCACATAGGCATGCCACATTCTCTCTCCTTCTTCAATCGAACTGTCCTCATATGCACACTAAGACCTCTTCACATATCTTCAAAATACAAGATCACTTTTTTGACATAAAAAATATGACCTATAGGTCATACACATAGTCATCAATCTTCTCTAAATACCAAATCATCCAACTTCTCACTCTACCTCTCTTACACTCCAAAAATCTGACATCCACCTTGCACAAGTCTCTCTCACAAGTCTTCCACATACCTAGAAACCATCACATTTGGTTTCAATATATATAGAGAATTCATGAATTATCAAGCTCAAAATATTTTCTTTGTCAACCACAATACATGAATTCACCCTTAAGGAATCTTACATGGGTCACACTTAAGCACAACACACTTTCAAATATACCTAAGTCACTTTTAGGTCCTATAGAGACCCATTCATATCTTTGACACTTTTTCAAGCAAACTAAGAACACATGAACACTTTTATAAATGCATGGACCCATTAAAAATGATCTATAGGTCCTACTTAAGTGCCAAAAACCATCACAATACCCTCTTACTTAAGCATAATTTTCTCAAACAACTCTCTATACACACAGTCATTATGAGAAAACACACAATCACCTTCTAAGACTTTGTTCATACTACATATGATTGGTCAATCCTTCATAATGCACATAGAGCATCCTAATGGAGTCTAAAACACTCCCAAATTTCTAATTCATCATGATATATTGAAACAACATCATAACAAGCTTAATTACCCTTCTCGGGTTACTTGTAAAACATACATGATCACACAATCAACTTTGAACCTCAATATCTTTGATTGTACACATAAGCAGATCTTCAAATCTATATTTCTAGATGCATCTTGGAGTCCTCTAACACTTTGATTTTTACACCATGAGAAAATAATTCTTGATCAAAAAATATGGTCCAAAAACCATATACTACTTTTTTCCTTTGTTAAATTCAAATATTCAAATGTAAACGGTCACAGTTAAACATTTAATAGTTGATCTCATCTCGTGAAATCTGGAAACTTTGACTTAACACACTCTATCAATTTCCACAAATCAGTCAAGTCTTTATCTTATAACACTCACCATTTTATCTTGATCATGGAACTTGGCACCTTTGCATGCCTTCTGAGCACTTTAACTATTAAATATCATGCACTTCTTAATATCTCACTTAACATGCACTGTTAGATCAAAATTGTATGAACTTGCGCAAATTGTTGATCCTTGGAATAAGCTCAATCTTTATCTCTACACAATGTTAAGCATTAGACACTTGGAACCATCTTGCTACTTCTTGACATCTTAAAGTAATGTGCTTGGTCGATGATGCTCAAACTTTACCTTATGCAAAATTAACTATGGGAATCATTACAATATATCTAAGAAGCTAACTTTGAACCTCAATAAATTTTACCTCACTCACTCGCATGATCTCAAATTTGGACCATATAATTTCATCACAGAGGAAAATCTAACCATGTGACAAACTACTCTTGAAACCCTCAAATGTGTAAGATATAATAACATTAAAATTCTCACTTAGATGTTTTTGCCATAGAGCCAACTATGTCAAAAACTTGTCTGGAAGGCCAACTTTGAACATGCATATCTTTTATTATGCTTTAAAGCTTGACCTAAAAATAAGCATAAATCAACTAAACATAAAATTAAATGAACCCATTGATCATAATATTCTGAAATGTCCACACATGTGAGATATACCATCACGAAAATGCTTACCTGGCTCTTTCTTACCTCATGCAAATTTGGCTAAGTATAGGAAAAATATGTCAAACTGCTTAGGAGCCAAAAGTTGCACTTGCATATATTTTGTCATGCTTGGGTGAATGACCTAAGATTTAGCATATAAAAAATAGGCATAATACTAAACAAATACATGTGACCATTTCATCTTGAAACCTCCATGTGTATTAATTATGACATCATCATCATGCTTAATCAACTATATTTGAACATAAAAAACACTATCAAAAATTCTAGAGAGCCCAACTTTGCACCCACATATATTCGAATAAATTTAGGTGTATGAGATAATATTTAGTTCATATAAACTAGGGAATACTGTGATTACAACCATATGACCAACTCCCCATGACTCATCCATACGTGGAAATGGTGACTTCATCAAACTGCCTACTCAGATTTTCTACCATTAGACCCAAAAAGTCTAGATGAAAACAATTATCAACCAAATGAAATCCACTTATGCCCACATGAAATAAAAGAATATAAAACCTCTTATAATACCCATTTCACATTCTCAATACTCCATAATCATCCCTGAACATCTCTATCCATGCCAAAACTAAAGATCAACCAAGCCTCCTTCAAGCACACTAGGACAAACACATTGCACACTTTGTCATTGTCACTTCAGATATCAAATCACATCATCCACTCACCAGGACACCTCCATGACATCATTTATAACTCTTCAATAATCTCCCCCTTTGTCATTATTATCAAAAAACATCATTCAACTCACCTTCTCTCTCTAAGCACTCTCACAATAGGAACTTTTCTCTCGCTTTGACACAATGCCAAAGTGGGCACTAAATAATTTGGAGGAACTAGAAATACTATCAATAGGAAATGACCACCTAAAAATATGATACAAACTCCCCCTTACCTTGAGCCTACCTCTTCTTGCCTTGACACCTTCCACTTGCTCCATGCTAATACTCACTTCAATCAAACACTACAATTAATGAATAAAGAACACAAAAATATGACAAGGTTTGATCAAATAACCATACCAATATTTATTGAAAACACATATATATCATATATCACCACATCTTCAATATGACTGAATCATCTCACATATGCTTCCCCTTACATTATGCAAGGCTCCTGAAGTCATTCAAGCTACCTGAGTTAGCTCCCCCTAACTCTATGCATACCACCTTATACTTCTCAACCATGCACTAAAATCTAATGGAAATGTTAATTAAAAATTTGAGATAGACTCCCTCTAATATCTCTAATCAATTTCATCACTTGATCAACCTCAGATCTCCATACATCATGAAGAACCATCATACAGGCTTACTAGCCTTCTCTCTCAAACCACCTCAAGGAAAACCAATAAAACTTCATGCTACTCAAAAAATAGTAAACATGTTCTAAAATAACATAATAACACACCATGAAACAAACATACCTTAATATTGTGGAGAAACTAAATAAAAAACACTCTTCTTCCCACTAGGCCTGTCTAGTCTCCTTGTAGACTTACTTGGAACTTACAAAGCCCACAATTTTCATAAGACACACCATAAATACATGAAAATTCATATCTGGAGCACTCTCATATTCCCCCTTAAGCACACAAATTTTCAACAACTAGATCATCCTCTAAAATATACTTCTATCACAAACCAAATTACTAATTAGGCCTCCATCTTGACACAAACATGAATAATTTGAAAACCACAAACCTTCAAATATTTAAGATTTATTTGATAAAAAAAAATTTCCCCTTAAATATATTAATAATCCTTAGACCTCAAATCATAAGTCAAACCACTTTTCAAGTAAATCTCAAAACCCTAGAAACTTAAAACAAGCAAGGTCAATAAACCTCCTTCTAGTCAACATCCACCTCTAAAACTTCTTACAAACCTAGATTCACCCATCACACACTTATAGACCAAAATTTGAGCCTCCATAACTTTGGGAACATAGAATTACTATAACCCAAATTAGGACTTGCATACTCTTAAGTACAAACTAGGAAACCTAAGAGCAAACAAAAATATCCAGTTTAACTTTAACATACCTTCAGATCACAATAGCAATTGGAGTATGTCACAAATAAGTGCACAAAACTTTTTGAGCACAAAAATCTTATTGACATTTCATCAATCTTGTTAAGCATCTTGGAACCACTCATTCTAACCTTGTACTATAGATCCTTCACAAACCTCTAGAGTAAACTCATGAACTTGTTTCTCCCCCTTAACTAATGACCTTATAAGATCAATAAAAGTATCTATACATATTGGAATTATGATCTTGAGAACACAAAATTTATTCTCCACAATAAACATGTCCTAAGAATCATAGATAGAGACAACCTATTTCATAATGTCCTAAAATAATGTGAAACCAGGATTTGCCCACAACTCCACATATTCCTTCTCCTCCTTGGTCATCTGATGCTTACAATTATTCTTCTTAGGCTTAAGATAATTAATATGCTCATCCAATATAACATTCTCCTTATTTTCTCTGATTGGATTAATAATACATGGAAATAACATAGATTTATGACATACCTTTTCATCTGAAGAATCCATTTTATAGCTTGAAATCATTACTAAGCATAGACAATTGATCTACTTTGAATAATTCTTGCTCAATAACAAGATGTTCACTTGGATCCATACACATGTTAGAATTTGCCTTAACTATCACCTTGGTATTCTTCTTGAACTTTGTCTCTTCATTCTCAACATGAACAAACAATGAGAGCCCTTGGCACTCTTTAACATCTATAGCATTCTCCACCACAAAAAATAGATTACCTAGATCTAAAAATTCATCATAATTCTTACTTATCACCTGTGGTCTCTATGAGTTTTCTTGCCTTCTACCTAGCACTTTAGGATCCTGATAAAGTCTACTCTGACTTAATGGCCTTTTCTTCCAAAATCTAGAAATGTGAGCTCTCTATTCATAGTTATAGCAAACCATAATCCTTGATGGAAACTCAACTTGTCTTACCTTATTTGGATAAAAACTATCAATGTGTCCAATATCATGACAATTGAAACAAACTACTCTTTTTGTAGAAGACTTACATTGCCTTTCTTTATTTAGATAATACTTATCAAAGTATCCTTCATTAAGATAGTTAAATCACTTGACCTTGCTCACACCTTTTGAATGATTACCCCCATCATAGTCCTAAGCAAACTCATTTGTAATAGGTCTTTTACATTCTCTATCTCTAAGCCCAAATTGATTATAAGTATAGCAGTAACCATTGAAATTTGCATACCTCAGGGCATTTGGTTATTTGATCTAAATTTTATTCATTCTATTAGTAACTTCATTCCTTGTCTGATGATTTCTCTTCAAAGGCTAATCCACCTTGCCCTTATTGACATTCATGTCAACTTGAGAAGCAAATTTAGGATCTTCATTATAACCCAATCCAAATTTGTCACTAGCTAACTTTTGACTATTTATGAGATTATTTAGATCATTATAACTCTTATCAAACTTGACAAATGATTTGACCTTGCTTACATATTTCTATAACTCATCTTTCAAAGACATAATCTTAGAATCATACCTTGAGAATTCTTCTTCTTTCACTCTTAGATTTACAGACATAGATTCCAACATAAAATTAAGAAACATGACAACACCTTCATGCTCTCTAGAGTCTTCAACCAATCTTGACTAAAACACACTAAATTGATCCTCATAGTCCTTGAGTTTACATTTCATCTTCTTATTGATCTTTTGATCAATCTTTAGTTCTTCAAGAGCATTCATCAATTTAGTCTCACAGTCCACTTCATCTTCATCATCATCTGAATCATTCCAAGTAGAATCCTTTTGATGTGAGAAACTACTTTCCTCATCCATGAATAGATCTTCATATTCAATAGGATCATAATCTTCATGATCATACTCTGACTTACTAACTTCACTCTCATTTGATGAGCTTTAATCTTCTTTGGTGTAGAGACTCTTTTTGTCCTTGAATTACTTCTTCTTCTTGTTAAACCTTCTAAATTGCCTATTGCTTTTATTAGACCTGAATGATATCTTTCCATCATCATGACCTTGATCATGCTATTCAACATCATCCTTCTTATACTTATGAGGTCACTTATTAGAAAAATGTCCTATCTCACCATAATTGAAGCATTTGAGGGGTAGTTTATCTTTATACTTTCTTGAACCTATTCTTAATTTCTTTGAAATCAAAGCAATTAGTCCATCCTCATCTATATCATAAATTTCATCCTCTTTGAGTTTCTTACCTTGGAATTTATTCTTTGGATTCGTTTTAGTCTTGAAAGTTGCTTCTTTCTTTGGTGATATATCATCATTATTCTTCATCTCATAGGTAGTAAGGATTCCATGCAGTTCATCCAACTTCAGTTGAGTAAGATCATGATTTTCTTCTACAACTGATACTTTAGGATCAAACTTGAGGGATAGGGACCTTAAGACCTTTTTAAATACAATAGCTTATTCAAGGTTCTCTCCAAGACAACTAATGATGTTCACAATCTCATCAACTCTCTGTAGAAAGGATGCCACAAAATCTTATTTGCTCATCTTGAGACTTTCAAATTTTCTTCTGTGAGTCTACAACTAAGAAAGCTTGGCCTTTCAATCTCTTTCATAAATGATCTACATTTTTCCCATATCTCTTTATCAAATTTATAGTGGATTACCTTGGTGTATTTAGTCTCTGAAAGACCACAAGTAATATAAGTCATTACCTTGAAATTGTTGTCTAATAGCTTCTTATCTGCAACACTAGATGGAGGAGTAATAAGAGCAACATAACCATCCACAATAGATTGTCATACATCAAACCCTAGGGACATAATGTATGTCTTCATCCTTGCACTCAAAAATGTATAATTGGATCTATTGAACATTGGTGCTTACTTAGTAGATAAACCTCTTTGATGACTACCCATGTTGAACCTTGGATCATCTTTAAGCTGTAAAACCTTTACTAAAGGACCTACTTTGATACCATTTTTTATAGGTAAAATCATTAAGAGGGGGTGAATAAATAAGTCTAGATAATTAAATTATAATTTTAGTCCTTTTAAACTATTAAGCAATCAACATATATCAACTTGATCAAGTAACATTAATAAGAGAGCTCATTCATTCAATGCATACAAAAGATCAAACACATAACACACGGTTCCTGTGGGAACCCTTATGGGGAATAAAACCCACTATCAAGTATGAAACATATGGACTATTATATTATAATAAATTACAAACAAGATACTAATAAACTCTTTTAGACCAACAAACCTTGAACATATCCTCCTAACCAAAGGTATTTAGGGAAACACCTATTTCACAAGGAACAAATACCCCTAAGGAATATCAAGTCATTTAGACCCTCCTTTAAACACCTCCACCTTAGAATTGATGTCTTCAACCCATGATGATGGATCTTTATTAATATAATCCCTTCATAAACTCTCTCTCTATCTCAAACATGCCTCTCACATAGGCATGCCACAATCTCTCTCGTTCTTCAATCAAATTGTCCTCATATGTACACTTAGACATCTTTGCATATGTTAAAACTATAAGAGTAATTTTTTGACATTAAAAATATGACCTATAGGTCATAAACATAGTCATCAATGTTCTATGCTTATCAAGTCATCTAGATAAGAACTCTACCTCTCCTTCGATCCATAACTCTCACATCCACCTTACACAAGTCTCTCTCACAAGTCTTCCACATACCTAGAAACCATCACATTTGGTTTCAATATATATATAAAATTCATGAATTATCAAGTTAAAAATATTTTCTTTTCTGGCCATAATACACACCTTCACCCTTAAGGCATCTTACATGGGTCACACTTAAGCACAACACACTTTCAAATAGGCCTAAGTCACTTTTAGGTCTTATAGAGACCCATTCAATTCTTTGACACTTCTCCAAGTAAACTAAGAACATAGAAACAGTTTAATAAATGCATGGACCCATTTAACATGATCCATATATCTTTATTAAGTTCCAACAACCATCACAAAACCCTCTTGCTTAAGCACAATTTGCTCAAACAACTCTCTATACATACAATCATTGTGAGCAAACACACAGTCACCTTCTAAGACTTTGTTCATACTACATATGATTATTCAATCCTTTAAAATGTACACATATCATCCTCATGGAGTCTACAACACTCCAAAATATCTAATTCATCATGAGATATATAAATAACATCAGAATGAGCTAAAATAACCTTCTTAGGTTACTTGCAAAATATGCACAAACACACATTCAAATTTAAACCTCAATATATTTGATTGTACACATAATCATATCTTAAAATCTATATTTATAGATGCACTTTGGAGTCCTATACCACTTTTATTTTTACACCATGAGAAAATTAATCCTTGATCAAAAGATATGGTCCAAAAACCATAGACTAGTTTTTCTCTTAGTTAAATTCAAATATTCAAATGTAAACAGTCATAGTTAAACATCTAATAGTTGACCCCATCTCATGCATTCTAAAAACTTTGAATCAACATGATCCATTTATTTCTATGTATTAGTTAGGTTTTTATCTTATAGTGCTCACACTTTAATCTTGCTCATAACCTCCATAATCATGACAATTGGCACCCTCACGTGCCTTCGGAGCACTTTAACTATTAAACATCATGCACTTATTACTATCTTACTCAATTAGATCAAAAATATAGGAAATCCTTTAAACTACTGATCCTTGGAAGAAGCTCAATCTTTATCTCTATACAACCTTCAACATTAGACACTTGGACCATCTCAATGCTTCATGACATATTAGATTAATGCACTCCATCAATGATGCTCAAACTTTACCTTGTGAAAAATTGACTATGTATGGGAACCATTACAATCTATCTAAGACGCCAACTTTGAAACTCAATAATTTTTACCTCACTCGTATGATCTCAAATTTGGACCATTTAATCTCTTCACATAGGAGAATCCAACCATGTGACAACTACTCCTAGAACCCTTAAATGTGTGAGATATAAAAAAATTAAAATGATCACTTAGATTTTTCTACGACAGAGCCAAATATGTCAAAAACTTATTTGAAAGGCTAAATTTGAACATGCATATCTTTTTGATGCACTCCAGTGCTTGACCTAAAAATTATCACAAATCAACTAGGCATAAAACTAAACAAAATTATATAATAATATTATTCTAAACTATCCACACATGTGAAAGATGCCATCACCAAATTGCTTACTCGACTCTTTCTTGCCTCATGTAAATTTGGCTAAGTATGGGAAAACAATGTCAAACTACCTAGGATCCCAAATTTGCACTTGCATATCTTTTTTCATGATTAGGTGCATGACCTAAGATTTAGTGAATAATAATTAGGCACAATAATGAATAAATCCATTTGACCATTTACTCTTAAAAACTCCATGTGTGTGAATTTTGACATCATCAACATGCTTACTCAGCTCTATTTGAACATAGCAAACATTGTAAAAAATTCCTAAGAGCCCAAATTTGTACCCATATATCTTTAACTGCATTTAGGTGAATAACCTAAAATTTAACATAGGGAATAATGTGATCACAACCATATGACTAACTCCCCCTGACTCATCCATACATGGCAATTGTGATGTCATCAAACTGCCTATTTAGATTTTCTGCCACTAGACCCAAAAAATCTAGATGAAAACAATGATCAACCAAATGAAATCCAAATCATATAAAACCTCTTATAGGACCCATTTCACATGATCAAACTTCATAGTCATCCTTGAACATCTCCATCCATGCCAAAAGTTGAAGATCAACCAAGCCTCCTTCAAGCACACTAGGATAAGCACATTACACACTTTGTCATTGTCACTTAGGCTATCAAAGAACTTCATCCACTCATTCTGACATATCCATGACATCACCATGACTTCATTAACAACTCTCCAATAATTGGAAACATGGATACATGAGGGTTAGGGGAAGGTGAACTCATATCTACAACATCAGGAGTTTGTGTATATGGGGTATGAATTCACACAAGTGGGGTGTGAACTTAGGCGGGATTGAACATGATGATGTCATGGTTAAGAAGCCATAATATTGATTATACGAGATGAGGGATTGTAAGGAGAAGGCATGAGATTTTTAGGAGGAATAGTTAATCAAAAGATAAGTTAGTGATGGATCAAATACTAATGAGGTTACATTAGAGGAATTAGATGAAAGATAAGTTGGAAATTTGATTTATTGATGTCATGTAGGAGGATCTACCATTGATCAAATCACAAGGTCAATAACTAACAGTCCTATAAGACATTCATACTTTGGATGACATGAGTTTAAACATAGTGTAATTAGTTGGATTATATCACATGGCATAGATGTCATTGATCTAGATAGATAGAACATTGACCATTACCTTAGTCAAGTGATAGTATATCGAGATAAATTTATTACACTTACCCACATGAGAGATGACAATCACATTTGAAGACATGGGGTAATTTTATGGGATTTTGATAAGAGGTGATCGATTATAGTGATAGTTTCAAGCTTTGATGGTCATGATTATACATTTGATAGATCACATGAGAGTGGGATTATAATAGGTTTAGCTAAATGTTGACTATTTATATCAGTATCAACATATGGATTAG
Organism: Torreya grandis; assembly: GCA_037957365.1. Lineage (NCBI taxonomy): Eukaryota > Viridiplantae > Streptophyta > Pinopsida > Cupressales > Taxaceae > Torreya > Torreya grandis. The sequence goes on along the minus strand of JARHVA010006111.1, from coordinate 443,935 downwards.
TTGACCCTGATGATTATGGATATTATTAAAAGCATATTGTTAGTTTATAAGAGTGGGTGATATTTACCCATTTATCTTAGTGTTATTATGGTTGACATGGTCAAACATCAATGTGTATTTTCCTAGAGTCTATTCATGTTGTCTCAGTTGTATATAGACTTACACTTTACAACATATAAATTAGGAGTTAGCATTGGTGACATGACCTTATGACAGATATGGGTCTAGAAGCATGTGGTGATAGAGAGGATTACTAGGATAAGACAAGCATGAACACTAGATGATCCAATTGTATATGCATGGGAGATCATGGTTGGTGCACACCTTAATTTATATAGGTGTGTAATTAATGATTTAATTACAAATCAAATTACTTGGATGCCTTATAAAGGCATTCAATTGGGGTGGCCAAAAGATGAATATTAAATGGGTTTATTGATGACTGTGTGGTATATTAAAAGGCATAAAGATACCATTATCGAGAAATACTACCTTGATAGAGTTATTTGATAGTTTGTCCATAGATAAGGCATCCCTCAGGGTCCACATGTATTTGTACGAGTTGTCATAGAGAGGTTACTATAGGGGATATCCATTACAAGTGTAGTGGCTACTAAATAGTTTGACATCTTAGTTGATATTGCCTAGGAATATAAAATGGTGATAGAAGATCTTAGGGTGATAATAGATTATGATGGATGGTGAACACAATATGTTCCCCTAAGTTGACTAAGCTTACAAGATGTGACCTGAGACTAACCAATCAGATTCAATCGTTAGTTCTAGGGTTTGGATGGAGGCAATGATTGTGGCCATTAATAAGCTAATGGTTGAGGTAGTGGAGGAGAATAAATAGAAATGGAGGAGGAGAAAAGGGAGGAGGTGATGGAGACAAACATGGAGGTGATGGAGGAGGAGGTGATGGGTCTTAGATACATGTATTACAAGTTTTTATTACCCCAATGATAAAGAAAATATAAGTATTAGTCTAACATATAGGGGGATCATGCAAAGCCCTCAACACTAGTGAGATATATTAAGGATCAAAGATTGATTGATAGTTTACAAGCATAGATCTTAGCTAGGGTAGGGGAGATTATTGGGCTAGAAAGATGAGTAATTGATATGGAGTTATAGATGGCTAGCTCTTAGGGCTAAATAATAACTTTTTTGGTATAGACCAATGTTTACCTAACAAATCTTACTACTTTAAGGACACATGTATTATATTTGACCACTATTCATGCATAACTCACCTAGAAGGATGCCCATATTACTACCTTGTATGGGTAGGTGACATAATGTGACAAACATATTGGTACTATATAGGGAAAATTCACACAATTGTGGGCCACTTAGGATTGTTGATAGAATTGTAGGCATAGTTTGATTAGAGGGATGTAGAGGCATAAATGGCTGAGATGGACATTGATAC